>VRLP01003068.1:0-71631 GCA_009660295.1 Lophius piscatorius
AAACTATAACTATATAATTGTGTTTTTGTATTTTTCTTCTTATGCTGGACATGTAACATTATGCTGTAACATGTAACATTATGCTGTAACATGTAACATTATGTCCGGTCTGTGACGTAATATATTTGATCTGGTTTCTGCAGTATCCCCACGCCTGAGCTCCGTACAAAGACAGCAATGAAGAGAAGCAGGCACCACAGTAGCAGTGACGACTCTGACAATGGGAGTAAGCAAACTTTTCTCCGTCATGACTCCAAATATAGACTTAAACCAGATCAAAGCAGCTCCGTCGTATTTTTTTTATCCTTGGGTGTAATTAATTAGATTTCTACTGAAATGTAAGTTCTTACTTGAAGACATTAATTCAGTGTTTGAGACATAGGCCCTACCTTGGCCTTTTTTGAATACATTACATTCTGGCCTCAGGTTCCGTGACAGAGACGTCTCCCATCTCGTTTCTGCCGGTGTCTGTAAATCTCTTTTTTGTCAATGGGGGGAAAAAATCCAGACCAAGGCAGCAGCGTTAAAAGAGAGCCTGCAGACTCGGAAACAAGAGACCGAGTGGGACAGAGTGCATACCTGGACCTGTAGAGTCCTTCTGGCTGGTCTGCCAGACTGGCTCAGATATGAGTAAATATTTGTAAACCCTTGGTAGCGTTTGTTTCGTCCTCCGTCAAGTGTCAGATGAGTGAAAGGAATCACAGAAAGAGATGTCTCGCTGCTTCCCTGCGACTAGTTCATATTAATATCCTATATTTCATATATCCTATGTGTCTGATATTCAAGCGAACAGTGAGCTCTGACAAAATTCATTCTTAGCTGAGCTCTTATTCGGGGTTTCGCTAAGTGATGTCATGGATTATGTAGAGTGATTCTACGGGACCCTTTAGGGGTCCAAAATGCCTAAATTCCAATGAATGAATATGTTAAAATGAAAAAGCAGATCACATCAATTTGACTAACCAAAATGAACCCCGTGTCTGTCCCCCTGTGACGCTGTCCAAAGATAAACCCTGATGTATCTCCCACTGTCGTGTTTCTCCAGGTAGTTCTACTTGCTGGTCCCAGCATTCAACACAGCCCAGGAGGGGGACCGGGCAGAAACCCTCTGAGGTACGTCTGCCTGAACTCAGTATCGTGATGGTGCAGGAGGGGGATTCTGATTTTAAGAACATATGGATAGACCTTGAAATATCTTCTGCTGTTATTATCGTAGTCGGCCGTCAGGTTTATTTGTAGATAGATCTTCAGGACCGAAGGGACAACAGGCAGGTCTGAAAGTGTTCAAACACAAAACTCCAGCTGCATTCGTTAATGGGATCCTGCACACGGAACAGCAGGCGCTTGGGAACGGAAACATATTCGCCGTTATCTGATTTGCGGTTTGTGGGCTTGTTATCTGCCGAGGCCAGCGTTCACGCCTCCTGACCCAACGGCCAATCGAATCAAAACAAAATAACGACTCAGGCCTCAGCAGGATCGTGATTGGCAGGTTCCCCTTCGGCTGTGGAGTAGTTGTTATTTTAAGCTGTGCAAACACTGATACAATATGGGTTCCATAAATGTTTAGAAACACGTCGGTTGTTAATCCAGTCCTGCTTTTAGACACATTGATGCAATCACAGATCCTCCCCAGGTGAATAAAAAAAAAAGACAACGTTGTACAGTAATCCATCTATTTTTTATTTAACTTTTAAGAGCTTTTATAGTTTTGTTGTATTAGCGCAAAGAGAATTAACGCCACAGTTACAGGATTGGATTCCTGGAACATTTTGCTGGTTTTGCTACATTCAGTAAGTTGTAAGCGTTTCTTTGTGTTTTCTGAGGCCTGGTGCTTTAATATAAGATTCAGAGAGACATTTAGAGTGACAGCGCTATAATCCTGCTGTTTCAAACACTGACTGTTTGTTTTTTTTTCATTCCATGGCTGCAGGTTTTCAGGACAGACCTGATCACAGCCATGAAAGTGCATGACTCGCACCCGCTGAACACGGAGGATTACTACATCCTGGCCGACTCGTGGAGGCAGGAGTGGGAGAAGGGGGTCCAGGTTCCTGTCAGCCCTCAGTCCATCCCGCAGCCTGTCGCCAGGTAGGACAAGCCAAATACCGGGAAAAGCTGTTGATTTGTCTTTGATTTCTTTGGACGGCCTCACCGTTTGATGGAGAACGAAGATTGGGAGAAGAGCAGGAAAAAGAAAACCGTGCTCATACGCACAGCTTTAAAATTCAGATTTCAAAAGTTTGCTTTCACCACCAAAGTTACATTTTAACAGACGTAAAGACTCTATAAAGTCTGTAATAATTTGAAGTTTGAATGATTGAACAGTAGCTTGTTCAGATGCAATTCTCATCCATGATAAAAGTTTATAAAAGGGGGGGGGGGGGTCACTGCTCCAGTGGGGTTTTTAAAAAAAAATAAATAATTTTTTACATCCTGCAACGCCAAAAAGCAGCAATATTCATTAAAAGTTATAGGTTTTGCTAAAAGGGAAAGTTTTAAGTCCTTTTTTAAATGTCTCGGTGGTCTGTGGAGCCCTCAGATGGTCAGGGAGGGCATTCCACAGACGAGGGGCATTAGAAGAGCAGTCCTTTAACCAATTATAAGACCGTTCGAAGTGAAAATAAAACTTGGTACGCCTCGTCCGGTCCGTTATATGTTATATGTTGGTTGTGTTCAAAGACCTCAGGGCTTCTGGGTTGAATGAACGTAGAATGGATGGATGGATAATGAGTGCTACTGTATTCAGGACGTCATCTGACTGTGTGGTTGCAGGGTGATAGCAGACAAAGGGAAGGAGGTCATGTTCATCAGGCCAAAGAAGCTGATCCGGACGTCGGGCACCGAGGCGCTGGGTTACGTGGACATCCGGACGCTGGCTGAGGGGATGTGTCGCTACGATCTGAACGAGGAAGACGTGGCCTGGCTGCAGATCATCAACGCGGAGTTTGCAGAGATGGGTGAGTCGCAGAGAAGAAGTCTGAAGGGAGACTTTGGGTCAGAGAAGGTCTGCTCATCATCTTTGTTTCGTTTCAGAAATATATGAAAGAGTTTTTCTGTGAAATAGTTTTTAAATATAGTACCTGGGAAGTCAAATGTTTCTTTGGAATCAGATTTTACAAAATTACTCACATTTATTCCAATAAAGGAGCTCGTCTTAAAATAAGAAAGTGCTCAAAACTAAAAAAAGAAGTACAATAAATTCTGCAAGATTAACCGTTATAATCATTATTTATTTTAACTTGTTTGTTTATTGATGCTCAGGAAATCCTTTTGAGTTAGAGACTTTATGCTCAAACACAGTTTAGTCTGAGATCTTCAACCTATGAAGTGATAATATTGCTAATTTTTAGTTGTTGTTTTTTTAATGTTATTCATTGTAAGTTTAAAACCATTTAACCATTCTAATGCTTTAAAAGCATGTCTTGTTTTACATTCAGTGTGAGGAAATGTGTGGAAGTGTAAATAAAAAAGGGAAATTTGGGTTCCTAATTACAAAAAAAACCAAAAAAACAAAACATGCTGATTTATTTACGAAAAAAAACGTCACTTTTCAAAAGTGATGTCAAAAAGTTTGTACATTTAAAAGCACTTGATGTAACAGAAATGTCATATTTTTTCTCCTCATTTTTTTTCTCCAGCCATGCCGCTGCTGGACGAGATCACCATGGAGCGGGTGATGGAGGAGTTTGAGCGCTGCTGCCACGAAAACATGTCGCACGCCGTGGAGACGGAGGAGGGGCTGGGCATCGAGTACGACGAGGACGTGGTGTGCGACGTCTGCCAGTCGCCCGACGGGGAGGACAACAACGAGATGGTGTTCTGTGACAAGTGCAACATCTGCGTTCACCAGGTCAGAGGTCAACAGCTCAGGGACAAACGTACCTTCTGTAGGAACTTGATCAGGACGTAAAAGAGGGTTTTACACTGTAAAAGAATCCTTTGTTCACGGCTACCACACAATTAAATGAAGTATGATTGAGTCTAAAATTTAGGTTGGAAGTATTTTATTTTTAAAAGAGATTTGAAGACGTTATTTATTTTATGCTTTTAGAAGAAAATTATTGATAAACTGAAAGAAGCTGTTAGCGACGCCTTTGATTTATTCATTTAAGTATTAAATACTTAATGTAGGTTTTTAAATCACCAACAACTCTCTGTTTATTGTTTGTAATATTTGCCTAGAAACACTGAAGGAATGAAATAATGTCAGATTCACCAATAAATAAACAAATATTTTAAAGGTAAAATTGTGAAAAAATGTTTTTTGAAAGAGAGTTGAAGTATTTGTTGTTGATTTACAAAAATAACTTCCACTGGTGACACAAAAAGTATTTTCTACGTACATTTTACACTCAAATAATACTTCATTTAATTCTGTGTTTCCCTACACACAAAAAAAAATCACAATAATTAACTCCAATAAGATCCTGGAAAACATATTTGGAATATTTTTTTTATATATATATATATATGAAATACAAGATTTGTTTACAAAATTCAAAATGAAATCTGGATTTCGGTATAATAAAGTCCATTTATCTGCTTTATTTAAACCCTGTTGTTTCTCACCAGGCGTGTTACGGCATCCAGAAAGTCCCAAAAGGCAGCTGGCTGTGTCGGATCTGCGCCCTGGGCATCCTACCCAAGTGCCAGCTGTGCCCTAAGAAGGGCGGAGCCATGAAGCCAACGCGGAGCGGAACCAAGTGGGTCCACGTTAGCTGTGCCTTGTGGATTCCAGAGGTGAGGACAAGTTCTAGACCGAAACTGTCTTAAGGAATAACTTGTTTTGTTAACGTAAATTACTGACACATGAAGAGGAAAAGTCAGCCAATGAGATGAAACGAGTGAAAATACACGGAGTTTTAAGTCTCATGGTCACTCCGAAAAGATCCAGCACCATCTTCGCTAACATGTGACTCCTGGTGTGTGCAGGTGAGCATCGGGAATCCAGAAAAGATGGAGCCGATCACCAACGTGTCCCAAATTCCCAGCAACAGATGGGCTCTGATCTGCTGCTTGTGCAAAGAGAAGACCGGAGCCTGCATACAGGTAACGTCACCTTTCACCTTTCACCGCTCTGCTGAATGTTTACGGTGTTATTATTATTATATTATTATTATTACCAGATCCTTAACTTGAGTGAAAACTGTTCTACACACAGTGAAAATACTCCTAGACAAGGAAAAAGTATTTAAAGCCTGACTCAAGTAGAAGTATCTGAGTACTGTCAGTAAAAGTAGAACGGTCTCTGTGCTTTACTCACATATAAATGTTAAAGGTTGATAGTGAAGGACGTTTACTCAAATACTGTATCTACAAATTAAAGTCAGTTTCATATTGTGTTGGATGTATTTTATGAATATATTGTTTTTTATTACTTATATAGTAACATCTAACCCCTTCATGCTGTAGAGTCGTTTTTTTTTTTTATTAATCTATAAGATCCTCGTATGTGTTTTTATTATTTAGGGCATTGTTTTCTCTAAGAAGTCATCTTTTAATATTATTGAAGAGGGTCGTGAGATTGTATGTTATAATTGTAATTTGAAAGTTATCTAGTAAAACCACAGCTGTCAGATGAACAACATGTTCTACCGAGATGTAGAGGAGGGAGAGGAGTCATTAATCAAGTAGAGGACAAGTACCTCAAATGTGCAACAAAGTACAGTACTCGAGTAAAATAACTAAATGTTTTGTTTTAGACCATCACTCTGGCTGTGGATTTTTTCTCTTCTCTTTCTCACCTGCATCAGCAGAGATTTTCTTCTGCATTCCTTCTGTCTTTTTTTTTATTAGTTGTTGTTTTCTCTCATACTGGGACAGAGTTTTTCCACTCGCTAGTCCTCCACTCTCTCTCTCCTCTCCCTCTCCCCCTCTTCTACTCGCTAGTCCTCCACTCTCTCTCTCCTGTCTTTCCCTCTCTCTCTCTCCCTCTCTCCCTCTTCTACTCGCTAGTCCTCCACTCTCTCTCTCCTGTCTTTCCCTCTCTCTCCTCTCTCTCTCTTTCCTCTCTCTCTCTCCTACTCGCTAATCCTCCACTTCCTCCCTCCTGTCTTTCCCTCTCTCTCTCTCCCTTTCCACTTGCTAAACCTCCTGTTCTCTCTTCTCTTTCTCCCAAGTTCTTTATCTCTCTCCCTCTCTCTCTCTCTCGCTCTCTCTCTCTCTCTCTCTCTCTCTTTGGTGGAGGGAGAACATAAAAGCTCTTAGAGTGAAAAGGTTACAGAATCGCGTGTGACACACAGAATGAAATTGCGATTATGCTTTAACTAATGGTCCATCCCTTCTTCCTAGAGTCCCGTTAGCTTCTTGAAGAAGAACACAAACTCAACCGCTGATTGAACTCGTTAAAGGACCAGTGACGTCTTTCCTCTGGGATTTCTAAAATGTCTAACAATCCTGCGTCTCCTCTTTTAGTGCTCAGCAAAAAACTGCCGAACTGCCTTCCACGTGACGTGCGGCCTCCACGCCAGCCTTGAAATGAACACCATCCTCACCGAGGAAGACGAGGTCAAGTTCAAGTCCTACTGCCCCCAACACTCCAGACTCGAGGGCGCCGACCCCAGGGACAGAGACTCAGGAGGAGAGGAGGAGCTGGAGAACACCAAAGACAAGAAGGGCAAGAGGAGAGGTAGGGTGAGAGTGGAGGAGGACGTCGCCTCCTCCTCTTCCTCGTCCTACGTTGCTCCTCAGCTCCTCAGCAGAGCGCCCAGCGAGCTGGAAGGGCTCAACACACAGCAGGAGGAGAAGAGGGTCAACCTCCGGAAGCTGAAGCTGGAGGCGATGGAGGAGGACTTCTACCAGTTTGTGGAGTCGGAGGAGGTGGCAAGACACTTGAAGCTGCCGCCGGAGGTGGTGGACTTCCTCTTCCAGTACTGGAAACTCAAACGCAAAGCCAACTTCAACCAGCCGCTCCTCACGCCCAAGAAGGACGAGGAGGAGAGCCTGGCGCGCCGCGAGCAGGAGGTGCTGCTGAGGCGGCTGCAGCTCTTCACTCACCTCCGTCAGGACCTGGAGCGGGTAGGTTTCAACCTCCTCTCTATCAGGACTCTCAGGAGGAGGAGGAGGAGGAGGAGGAGGAGCTGAGGCAAAGATTGAGTGTCTGTTTGAATCTTGAATTCTGACGGCGCCCAGAAACATGAATAATACACGATTTAAAAACCAGTTTGTATTAATAACTTTATTTGAGCTGCTGGAAGTTCTTGACTTCAGATTCAGTATTAACGGAATTATTGTATTCAGATTTGACTTTTGGCTCGACTGTGGAGTCAGGCTTTAGAGGGACATGTAGCTTTGGGTCGTCCAGGCAAAACTGGATCTCACTGTTTGGCCCAGAGGCAGCCGGCGGGTGTGAATAGGTTCTATCGTGTTCCTGCTCTCTCCTCACATTTGATGGTCATATTAAAACCATTAAATGTCCACCTGAAGACTGAAGACGTTTCTGGTCCAGATCAGCCTCTAGTCCACATGGAATATAGATTTTCTTCTTCTACTGTTCTGTGTTTTTGGGCGATTTGTCGGAGGAAGCCGCGTGACGTTGTCTAATACAGGGTGTCCGTGTTGCTCCGCAGGTCCGGAACCTGACCTACATGGTGACTCGGCGGGAGAAGATGAAGCGCTCGCTGTGGAGAGTCCAGGAGCAGATCTTCCAGCATCAAGTCCGGCTTCTCAACCACGAGCTGCTCACAGGTCAGTCGGCGAGACGCGGCGACACCGAGGTCCAGCGAACGATGTCACTGAAGCTCTGCCGACACGTTTGACGTGTCGGCGTGTTCTGGAGATAAAATAACTTCAAGTACCAAACAGCCGGTTCTAGAAGGTTTTCACCTTCAGGCTGATAGACGGCAGATGATTTAAAAAACAACATTCCAGGTCTGGATCTTCTAAGTGTGATATTTATCCAGAGGAGAATCATGTTTATGGGATACATATCAGATAAACATGATTCCTCAGACGAGGATAGTTTCACGGGAAGACGAGGAAGTCATGGTTTATTCGTTTGATGTGGTAAAATCCACAGAGACGCTGACAAACACTTGAGGATTGTTCTTGGTTTAGTTTTATTCTGCTGTAAAATAACGCTAATAACACCAATTATAAAACTATGACATGCATTTTTATTAGAAACACACATAAAACCTCATGTCCAGAAGTAAAGACGTGTTCTGCTGAACGTTTGATTTGTCTCACTGGTTCTGGATCTCCTGTGTCTGTTGTTTCAGGTGGGCCCTCCGCGGGGGGTTTGGAGAAGCTCTTCTCTCTGGGCTGGTTATCGTCTCAGGGGTCCCAGTCTCGCTCCTCCTGGAACCACTCCGGACTGAAAACCCAGCCAGGGACTTTCAAGCAGGAAAAAGGGAAGAGCAGCAGCGTCTCCGACTCCCCCCACTCACACAGGAAGGACAATCTGAGCAAAGCACTGGAAACTAAGGACAGCAGAGGCTGCCGGGTCAAAGAGTCGGCGCCGGACGAGGTCACGCGCGACGACCTCCTCCACACCTCCGAGATGGACCGAGAGAGTCGGTTCCCAAAGCTTCACAAGCCGCAGGTCCTACGGCTTCAGCTGCACAAAACGGAGAGCAGGAAAGGCCTGAGGAGGGAGGCCCTGGGGCCCGAGCAGGAGGCGCTGGTGAGACGGAAACGAGACCACGAGCAGGAGGAGATGAGGATGAGAAGGAGGAGGAGAAGGAGGAGCGACGTGATGGAGACGTTCCCCAGCCAGGTGAAGAACAGGCTGGGGTCCAAGCATCTGGAGAAAACCGTTTCTATTAGGCTGGTGGACATCAGGAATCCGGACACAGACGACTACTTCGTCGATGAAGGGATGAACAAAACCGGCGCGCTTTCTCTCGATGTGACGCCCGAGACTAAACCGAACAGAGCCGGCGTTCTCTCCGACACCACCGCCACCAAATCCAACGGCTGGCTGAAGAGAACTCCCGCGTCCAGCCGGCAAGCCCACCTGAAGGGCTGGGGGAAGTTCAGGATCCCAAAGAGGAGCGAGAAACCTCCGACGGCGGCGAAAGAGGAAGAGGAGGAGGAGCAGGGCAAGTCGCTGCTGAGGCCGCTGACCGACACGCCTGAGCCTTCCTCCCCCAGGACCCGACTCCACATGGGGGCGGAGAACGACAGCTACTCCTCCTCCGACTCCAAAGCCGGTGACGGCGAGATGGAGCCCTGCTTGAAAAGATGCCACTCCCACCAGCTGAGGGGCGACTCGGCCCTGAGCCGCCGCTACGGCTCTGACATCATCCGGCGAGGCGTGCTCGCCTCCTGAGGGCGGAGACAAATAAACTGCACTGTGCGAGTGGGAAAAGAACAGTGGTCAATCTCGTACCTTTATTTTTGTGGATGAATAGTAAAATGCCTAGTTTAAAAAAAAGAAAGAAAAAAAAGCCAATATTTATTTTTTATTTGTAAAATATGTAAATCTGGGGAAGAAAAAAAGATTTTACTTTATTTTGAGCTAGTTCTTGTTTGTATGTGTTTTTGTTTTCTCCTTAAAGGTAGAAAGATGTCAAGTTGCCACTTAAAGGAAACGCTCGTGCAGAAGGGAGGGGCGTCGCCCGGGACCAGAAGCTCGCAATGTTTTAGTGTTTTGACGTAGTTTTGAACTCTGTTGCACTTAGTGAAGAAGAAGAAGAAGAAGAAAGATAAAAATGCTGACTCAGATAATCTGTGTCTTAAATCACGCTTCATTGGATGTGTACGTCTCCAGACAGGAAGTCCGACTTTCCCGTCACTCTTCAAACTGCATCATGTCCTCAGCCTGAACATTCAGAAACACAAACCGACCTTCAAAGAAAGTCAGAATGACGTTTTTACTCCGTAAAGTGTGATTAGACCGCAATCGTATCGTATCCATCATGTGCCTAACTTTTGATTTGAAGCGTTTGCACTAAGGGGAGGACGGCACAGGTGAGCGACGCGTGACTAGAGTTATTTTTACACTGAAGTGTTTTGTACCCTCAGCCGTCGCTGTACTACTGTTATGCAAATAACACCTGTTTTTGTCTCAAAGAGGAATAAAATCTCTGGAGGACTTGATTCTTTGGTCCGTCTCATCAGTCACGGGTTCACAGCGGGTTCACTCAGCAGCTCGGTTCCAACAGTAGCCTCAGGGCGAGAAGGTTCTGGCCTGTGATCCACCTCCTGTGTTGATGTGGATCACAATCTCTCCCCCTCTAAAGAATGATCACAATGTTCTCCAACCACAAAGAAAACAAATGGAGGCATTTGTAGAGATGGGAATGAGGAGCTGAGCGCTGTGATGAAGATAAAACGAAGTGGAGTAGAAGTATGAAGTAGGATAAAAAAGAAAATAATCAGTTTCATTTTAAATATCAGCTTTTGGGGGATATTAAAATAATTCAGGAGCAGAAAATAAGCAAACAATGACCTTGCTGTGAGGTAACTGCTGCCCAACCCCACTGAGCCTTAAAGTCTCTTGCTGGACAAGAGAATTTGAAATCCAGATTTTCTAACTACAGTACCACATAACTTTACACATGGAGGAAGTTGAACTACAGGACTAATCTAGTTTCTTTAACTCCACATTATATTCATCAGCCTGGCAAAGTACATGATATAAATTTAATTATGCAGCAAAGTGACAGTGTGGTCACATGTCATCATTAGTGAGTCACCAGGCTGAAATAAAACCCACAAATACTCCTGAATTAGTTTTCATCATGACAAAGAAGAGATTACAAACTACACAAAAGGAAGGTTAGAATGGCAATGGGCTCTTTTGCGGCGCTTCTTCCTTGCAACATATTCACATGTTGAATATGTGACGTCATCTTGTATCTGCATGTGTTCCCTGGAGAGATTACTTTCTATTACCAGATGGGTTCACACACTTATCTGGTAGTAGAGGTTTTTTTTGTATACAATAACTAAAAGTCAGGATTTACATACTTTTTATGAAACAGAGTTAAACAACCTATTTTACTTTTCTTAATGAAGTAAAATTACCGACGAGGCGTCTATTACTAGGAATACATGGAGGCAACATTGTCCACGTGCACACAATGTGGCTATGAAGACCCCTAGGGGCTCTAAGGGGTACCGCATGGAGTTTATTTTTTATTTATTTAATTTTAGTTGGAAAAACACGGAAATTGACGGATTGTCAATTTCGGCCAGTTACACTTTCTTAATTAGTTTAACCGCTTTTTTGAAAATATATAATCTACATAAAAATGTCAGATCACTACATGTTAATTTTGGATTAAACACAAAAACGCCTTTAAAAACAAATGCTATCCTAATAGCCACTTCCGGTTCCAGATCGGGCTCATTTCCGGTGGATCGATCAAACAGGCTGAACATGCGCATAACGTTTGAAACAAATCTATGAATCAGTGTCTCATGACACTTTGTTTATGTTTTTTGTTAATACGTCCAGCATGGATAATAAAACGTGACGTAACCAAAATATTAACACTTCCAGCAAAATTGTGGCTCGTGCCTTGCTCATGGACACTAAAACTTAAGACTACAAGGGCCAGGTATGGAACCAACAACCTTCCATTGGATGGATGACCAATCTGCCTCATCAACCACAGCTGCACCCACAGCTTTTCTCCACCCACAAACACTTCATCCTTCATTTGGAGATACAAGAAGTGTGGAAAAAAATGTAATCTGAAAAGTTAGGAATGACTAAAGCTTTCAGACAAAAGTAGTGGAGCAGAGAGTATAATAAAATGAAAATAAGAAGTACAATACTCAGCTCAGAATTGTACTTAAGTACAATACTCGAGTACATGTACGTAGTTACTGTCCACCACCGGAAAATATCAGTCTTGCATCGTCACCGAAATCGTACATTATTTTAAATTTAAATAATACGTACTGCTTTTCATGTCTGGATATTGAATGACTGTCGGAAATCAACAGAAATTCCTGCAAGGAGAGAAAAATATCCATCAGTTACCCTGATAACAGTTATTTCTTTCTGACACTTCAAGTTGAAAACATCTATTTTTATTCGCAGGTGTGTTACAGCGAGCTAAAATTCAGCCAATCCCCATTTTAAGACAGATTCTCTCTTCAACTTCTTGATTTAAGCACTAAACCTTCTCAATGATGATTTAGCACTAGAATAAATATTTCACAGTCAGTGTGGGATAATTCCTTTATGCAAGTTCTGAAACATATTCCTGTCCTACATACCTGGCAAAAAAGTGAAGGTGATTATTAGTAAGTTGTTGCTGGACAGATTCTTGGTTCGTCTTTTGAGGATTTATTTGTTTGTGTGTGTGTGTGTAAACATTGAGATGGGGAAAATGAAGACAGCGATGGATTGTGATGGCGGAGACAGTCGGTGCATGTTTGGCCACTTTTTTTTATTGCACGATTCAACAGATGTGAGATCCTGCACAAGTGTTTCAGCACTGCATGAAGGGGGAGGGAGAAAAAAAACAACAACAAAAAAAAAAAAACAAGGTCAGAAAAAAACAAAACCGTTTGCTATTTACAATAGATGACTCACTATTACCACTTATACATTATGTACACATTAGTTTACTGGTTTACTAGGACAGTAGTTAGAGGAGGAGACCCCTACACACACACACACACACACACACACACACACACACGTTACACTTCGGTTCTACGGGGAGTTACAGTGCTTAGAAGATCGACGGGCTGGACTACAAACACACACAGTCCCAGCTGCACCTCTGGACGCATCCCGCTCACACACTCTTTTTTGGGGGGTGGGGAAAGAACTCTTTAAAAGAAAGAAAGGTGCAGTCATGAAACAGAAAGTAAATGCTCTCCTGGTTTCTCCCGAGGTTTTAGAAAGAAAAGGTGTCCAACATTTAAAAAAAAAAAGAAAAAGAAAAAAAAAGCCGTCTGATTGGAGAGATTTCGATTCCATGACGGAACAGTCGACGGGAGGAAGAGATTCTTGTCCTGATGGGTTCAGATTCGGAATAATCAGAACATGTACTATAAAAACAATGACAGGCTCAAGCCTTTCATCTCCAAAATGTTGAATCCAGAGTCCAGAAACATGCAGTGCAGGTGAAACGGCGACTCTAAGGGAGTGTGGATGGTGGTTTGAATGTTTTGGCCCAGTGAGGACGTGCCCCAACTCTCACCAGCTGGGATAGGCTCCAGCCCCCCATAAGTAGTAATGTGGCCGTTTGGGAGTCTGAGCATAGCACCTGATTAAAAATAGCTGCTGACCCCAAAACCCACAGTGGATACCTGAAACCAAGCAAAAGCCCTCAGCTTCTTCATGAGGTCACATGATCACCCAGTGGGTTACGGGCGAAACGCCGCAATCGGTTTGTGGAGACTTCTAAAACGAGACGAGGACACCATCAGCTGTTCTCAGAATGTTCTGGCACAAGTCACTCGCCTCGATGTGATGATGAGTTTCATGACATCCTACAGTCTAAGACGAAGGTTAGAGAATCCTGGACTACGAAGAAGGTTTAAAAAAAGAAAAAAAAGAAAAGTGTTTATAATAGAAAACGAGAAGCATGAAGGCTGCAAGTAATGCTGATTTTCATTATTTATTAACCTGTTAATAGAAAGAAGAAGAAAAAATTGTCCTTTGCAGAACCGGTACCGACTATTCCTCTGGAGAAAAAAAGAAGATCTTTCATTAAACTAAGGATAGATGAGCAGAAAGAAGACGACTCATGATCATTTCTTTTGATGACGCAAACAGTATCAAAAGTGTTGATTCTACCAACTCCAATCATTGCTGGCGGGATTAGCACCGCGCTGGACGTACAGCGGATTCTGATGAAGCACAAAATCTACCGGGAAACGCAGCCGGTTCACGGCGTTCACGTCTGGATATCTAATGACTGTCGGAAAATCAACGGAAATTCCTGAACAGAGAAATCTTTTTATGATTGAATCTGTCCGGGTTTTGGATTCTTCGGTGATAATTTAGCCCTGGCATTCGTTGATCTCAGGGTTATGTCCTTTTTTTTTTTCTTTCTGTCTTTTTTGTTCTAATTCTGACGTTTGATGATGCAAACATAATGAAAAGTCTTTCTTCTACCAGCCCTAATCGACGCTGGACGCCTCGGCACCGCGCCGGAGTCTTCAAGAACAACTATAAAAGCTTCTAGCATGAGCTGCTTACACAAGCAGGATCCGGAAGAGAACCTCAGCACCAGATGAAGAACGCCTACATAAAAGCCCGACCGCGTTTGTACAGATTTGAGATACTTGAGCGGAGAGAAACAAACAAAAATCAACTAAACTGCACCAGGAGGCGAGACGTGACATCGTCTGAGTTCCTTCATTAGTCTAGTTGAGCGTGGAGCAGAGATTAAGACGTACCAGGCTCCCACTAGTGTTTCCTGTCTGACGGCAGGTGGAAGTGGCATGAACGTAAAGGGACAATACGTTTTTTTTTTTTCCTCCCACTATTTCACCGCGACACAAACATGGCCGCCGAGTTCTGTAACGTTCAGAGTACGACGCCTCACTAACTGACTTTAATGACGACTGTTGAGTTTGAAATTGTGTTTTCGGCTCGGTCCCTTGTGCTGTGGACCGTTAGGA
This sequence comes from Lophius piscatorius, assembly GCA_009660295.1. NCBI lineage: Eukaryota > Metazoa > Chordata > Actinopteri > Lophiiformes > Lophiidae > Lophius > Lophius piscatorius. The sequence goes on from VRLP01003068.1 coordinate 14,542, forward strand.
AGATGAAGGGATCGCTCTGCTGTTACTGAGAATGCTGGGAAAAAACAAAACAGGAAGTCTTAAAAGCCAAACTGAGCTTACCCAAAAAGAAAAAAGTAATCTGCGGCCCGCGGTGGAGGCGTAACCTACGGCTACAAAAAAAAAGTTGGGAGGAGGTCCGAGGCCGATCCATAGTGTCTTGGTGTTCAATATTACATCTGGAATATATACACTATATATAGAAAAATAAAAAGCATCCAACGTGTCTGACGTCTCTCAGGATTCCAGTAATCACACTTTTGGTATTTTTGATATAAACATATATAGATATAAAACTCTGCTGTTAAAGGTCACTCCTGACGAGGGGGAGGGGCCGAGATTCAGGGGTGGGCGCTCCGTTTCTTTCTGTACTGGAAATCAACTAAAAAATGTTTCGTTATTCTAACATGGGGAGAAAAAAAAGACGGTTAAACTTTTAAAAAAAAAAAAAAAAAAAAAAAAAAAAAAAGGAAAAGAAAAGGCAGTTTGGTTGCTGGAAGAACAGAATCCACTAGCAGACGTTTCCTGCCCTGCACCCTCGCCGCTGCTCCGTGCCGACTGGGTGGGAAGCGTCGCCTCAGTGCAGAAAGATGAAAACAAAGAAAGATCCTTGAAACATAAAACTTGAGAGCCGTTACTGCGGTCGCGCGTGAGAGAGGACCAGCAGCGTTCCCTGATGTCCAACATGTACAGTGCCTTGGTTCTAGTGATATTAAAACATTATGTGGAGTTTAGGTGTGTACTTCAGAGGAATCAGAAGGGGTCAAGGGTCATTTCAGGCCTCTGCTGCTTTCCTCTTGGAGCCTTTCGTCTTGGCCTCCGCTGCCGCCGCCTTCCTGGAGCCTTTCGGACGGCCGCCGGCGGTGGCAGCGGCGTTCCTCGATCCCGCCTCAGAGCTGACCGCCTGAGCCTGCTGGGCCGTCACGTCCAGCTCGTCATGCTCCTGACAGCACATCTGTCCTGTAGGAGGCCACGGGTGCAGCGCCCCCTCCTGGTGAGCCTTGCAGAAGGAGTTGGGGCAGAGCTGGCAGAAGGCCTCGGAGTTTTTCCCGCAGACGTCACAATGGTGCCAGGGGCAATCCCAGCGGCCTGCAGGAAGGACGCATGATAAGGTCATCAGGTTAACGAGACTGAGCTGTGATCTGTCCTGAGGTCCTATTGGAGGTCCGGTCTTACCAAAGGGTCTCTTGGTGAGGTCCAGACAGGTCAGGTGATAGGCTTTGGTGCAGGTCTTCTTGCCACAGAGCACCAGCTGTCCTCCGTCCCCGCAGCGGAAACACTCGTCGTCAGATTTCTTCTTCCCCTCCGTTTTCCTCTTTTTGTACTTCCTCTTCAACCGTTTTCCTTTTTGCTCGGCCGCATGGCCGTTTGAGTTCTGCAGGGGAAGAAGACGTGATGAACATGATGATTTGTAGGATTAACAGGGGCAGTTCTCCACTGCTCGACTTCATGGAGACTTGCCTTCATCCTCTCAGATGGAATCTTTTATGGCCACAAATACTAAAATGATATTTTCTATCCACTAAATGCTTCAGATAGATAGACGTAAATGCAAGAACAACTTTGAAGCCAAGTTTCCAGAATGAAAGCCTAACTAGATGGAATGTAAGATTTCTCTCCTCTGGTACCAGTTTGATTAAATTCACTTAGTTGTAACAGGTTCAAACGGGACATTTTGGACCCACACATAGTTTGAGGAACTATTTTTATTTTGGGTCTGAAAGTTGAAATTACCGCCAAAGTATGCCACCAAACTCTGAGTAACGTTAAAACAGCGAGAATCAGGAAACAAACAAGTGAGAAAAGTCCCTTGTGAGTCAAAGATGTAGTTAAGCTAGGAATACAAGAAATGAAACAAATATGTTCTCTTGAGCTGGGCTCACACCGTACGACTTTTGAGTCGTAGCCGTTTCATTTCAACTCACGCTGTCAAACGTTTCATTTCAAAAACGAATCAAACGTTTGCAGAAGCTCCTGCAGCCCATTGTCATTATTTACAATTGTCAATAAAGTTTTGTTTGGAAGCTCCAAGGTAGAAAAAAAGTTTGTTTGTTAGCAACATGCTACAACAAACATTTTAAGATGTCTATTTTGCAGAGAATTCTGGGTAGGCGGGCTAAATTTGTCTGTAGAGGGTGTTAGCTTAATAGCTAGCAGCGCTCTGACAGCTGTGAACCTCTCTTATCCGTCTCTTTCTACCTAACCGTTACAACATAACGGTTAAAATCTAGACTTTGCACGAACCCGGATTGGGATTTAAACCGTAGCCTGCTGGCTCACCTTGGGCCGGTCGCCGAGAAACCCGCTGCAGTTGGGGGCGCCGCAGCGACAGACGGTCTTCTCATTTCCCAGACAGTCCAGGTTGTAGTTGAAGGTCAGCTCCGTCCCTGAAACACAACAACACAAAGATCTACTTTATGAAATCCGACCATTGGTTTCAAATATAAGGCGTCCATCTCAGACTCTCAAATCTACAGAGAAAAAAAGTCCAACCACTCGGGTTGGGAGTTTCTCTCACCTGCTGGGATGTCACAGACGGCAAACAGCCCGACGCGCGTGTCGCCGTTCACCGTCCACTTCTGGGTCTCACAGTTGGGCTGACAGCTGTGGTTCATGAAGCGAGAGTAGTTCCCCTTCGGGCCAGCATCGATAATCCGGTCCTGAAAAGGCAGATCGGATTAAGAACCTTCTGAATCTTCACCTCACAGTTTGTAAAGTATAATAAGTATATAAGCATAACTCCTGCTCTCTTCGTCATTCTGTGATCATCAAGACGACACCTGACATTCTGTGGAGCAGGAGGGCGATTCCGGCTGGATCCGGTCCGACACTGACCTTATCGATGGTGAGCATGTAGAAATCGGTGATGTTGTTCTCCTGGGCGTACTTGATCCTCGCTCTGCACTCCTCTTCGTCAATCAGCTCTCCGATGTACTCGTTCACGAACTCTCCCTGTTTGAGAGACGTGACGTGAGACCGGGGAGAAGGGGAGCTGAAGCTCCTTACGTTTCGTTTCTTAAACGGATGATTGTGAGGTCTGCGTCACATTTTTCAGGCTTAAGACATTAGAGCCATTTCTGAATCGCATAATTCAGCTTCTCAAAATATGGGGAAAACGTCTCGTCTCGGTGACCGAAATTAGAATATTAGGTTCACCTGTACAAATACAAAGACGGGAATATCAACAGAGCTCGACCGGTACTGTAGGATGTCCCCGACAGCAAAGGGTGTATCCTCCAAAAAAGTCCCCGATCCCCTGTGTTGTACCGACTGATTGAACTTCTCAAATTAAATACAGAGCAATTTTTCTTTATATATATGTGTGTGTGTGTGTGTGTGGACTAGAGTTGGCGGATGGTTCAGAGGTCATATCCCAAAAACTGTTTTATTTAAAAAAAAAAAAAGAAGCTCCCCCTAGTGAGTAAAATATGACACATAAAAGAAAAGATCTGGAGTCGATTCTTGTTCACGGTTGATAAATTATGTCCAGAACACCTTTGGAGACAAAGCTCCCCCTAGTGTCAGAAAAATATAAACAACCTTTCCCACAATCGATCCAGTTCTTCCTCGCACTAAGACCCATGGGGGAATAACATTGGAAAACGATCCAGGAAGGATCTGTGGAGGACGCCGACATCTCCATCCCACGCCTGTATTAATATTCCCAGACTCCCCGGGGTTATAAACACTGGCGTTTGTGTGAAACGTCATTGGTCGGTCCTCTTACAACCTTTGACCTCACCTTCTTGATGTCGCGCAGAGCAACCAGGCCCCAGCCCTTGCCGGGCGTCTTGATGATTTTGGTGTCCGGGTAGAGGCGTTTGGTGAAGTCCTGGTTGCAGCAGCGCTCGCCGCTGGGACACACCTGAGGGTGGCACTCGTACTGCAGCATGCGGTTCAGACACTCCGACTCGAAGCCACACGGCCTTTCGTCCGACGGCTTGCAGTTACACTTGGGGATTTCGGAAATGTCGGCGGCGTAGACCTGGACTTTGCCGACCGGCTTGTTGACCTGAAAGTGGGCGAACATAAACGTGTAAGAAGACGTTCGTCATGTGACACGATTGCTGAGGAGAGCAGTCAGAAACGATGCAGCAGTTCCAGGAGGGACCCCAGTAAAGCTGCCCAAAGGTCATCATGTATTCACGTGGAGCCACGGTTCACGTGAAAATGTGGGAACGAGATCTGCAACTTGAATGTTTTGCAAACCGAACAGTAAAAATCACATGATGAGAGTCCAGACCTTGATGAATTTGTACGGCGGAGGTTTCCGGCTGTTCTGTTGGGCTTCCTTGGCCTCTCGTTTCAGTTTTATCTCCTTGAACCGAGCTTCAGCCTCCAGCAGAGCTGAGGAGGAAGAAAACAAAGACTTATCATCATCATCATTCAACTGAAATGGATGTTAGAATGTAAAAGTTGGGCTTTTAACCCTTTAACACTATTTAAAATGTGCAGCAGTCATCGTGGCACATTATTATTTTTGTGTTATTTTACAGACTTTGACTGTGAAAATATTCAAATAACAACTTTTTTTAATCTTAGCATGGCAGAAAATGTAGTTTGAAAATAGATTTATCCCCTGATACAACATTTAACGAGAATTAAAAACTTCCATTTCCTGCCGGCGTTGCATTTTAATAAAGGAGGAAACATAAAAGCCAATGACGGAACAGAAAATGTTGGGGTCAGAGGTCAGGGTTTCAACAAATGGCTTTTAAGAACCATTTGGTGTCCATACTAGAAAAACTGTTGGCCAGACATGAAAGGATTTTAGAACACTTAAATCGTATACACAATTTTGTTTGTAAATTAAAATAATAATAATAACATAATCAAAAAGATAACCTTCTGTCGTGATAAGCTTGCATTAAAAATTCATTTCCGTGGATTCCTCACCAGTCTTGAAGACTTTGCCGATGCCCGTCCTCTGGTGATTGCTGCCCCGGTCCCCCTCCATGTATGGAAAGACCCGGCCCTGATGAGTCCAGAAGTAGTCCTTGGAACCGAAGAAGAAGACCGGGAACTCGCCGATCTCATGTCGGAGGTGCTGGATGTTGGTGGGGATGTTTCTGGGGTGGTGGATCTCTGCAGGCCACCATCTGAGGACAGAAGGTTCATCGTGGTCTAAGTCGATACTCAGAACATGTAAACATCAACACTGCATCAGTGCTGAATAGGGATGTCTCGATTTTACATTTTGAGGTCGCCATTATCGTTGGATAAATAATCGCAGTCTGGCGGTTTTCACAGGATTACGGCGGGAAACGCAGAGAAATAGAATCGACTTTTACGTCCAGAGGCGTGTTAGGTAGGCAGGCTCGTGAAGATTACTTCCACATCCACACCAATCCACACCATCCACACCAATCTGCCATAAGATTATAACCACCTGTCGAATATTGTGACGGCAGCAAGAGAGGTCTGTGAGGTCACGGCTTAAAAACAGAGGGGTCAGACGACATGGGCTGGAACCGTTTCCTGCACACGTCGATGAGTTTTGGCCCATGATCCTTTACGGTTAAACAGGTGAACAAATACCACTTACAAATGAACACAGTATGCAGGTGTCCGTATGTGTGTTTGTGTGTGCGTGTTCATGCATGCGTGTTTATGTGTGTGTTCATGCATGTGTGCGTATTTATGTGTGCGTGTTCATGCTTGTGTGTTCGTATGTGTATTCATGTTTGTGTGTTCATGCTTGTGTGTTCATGCTTGTGTGTTCATGCTTGTGTGTTCGTATGTGTATTCATGTTTGTGTGTTCATGCTTGTGTGTTCATGCTTGTGTGTTCATGCTTGTGTGTTCGTGTGTGTATTCATGCTTGTGTATTCATGCTTGTGTATTCATGCTTGTGTGTTCGTGTGTGTATTCATGCTTGTGTGTGTGTGTGTGTGTGTGTGTTCGTGTGTGTGTGTTCATGCTTGTGTGTTCGTGTGTGTGTTCGTGTGTCATTAATGGAAGATGACGTCACAGGAGACTGGATATCATCTCCCACAACCCCGTTGGTGTCATAGTCATATTAGTGGATATTCAAAATTCTCCCACCCCGTTTCCTTTTCTTCAGCAGATAGAAAACCGGAGTTTCAGTTCTCTCTATTACCACGTGTGAACGTGCTGCGCACAGTTTGAGCACACAGGCACCCGCACACACACACACACACACACTTTCGTGAATTGGGACGGGAGAGATTCCCGGGCGCCTTACACATAACCGTGTCCGGCGAAATAAGATAAATAGAACTCTTGTGATTATGTAAGTGATAGTGGTGAATGACAAAAACCATTAATCTTCACATCCCTAGTACCGAATCGAAGAGTCGGTACTAGTTTCTCTGACCTGTAAGTTCCCAGTTTGACCCAGATGATGTCGCTGTATTTTGGTTTCTTTCCGGCCCGGCAGTCGTTGCAGAACCAGCTCCCGTCAGGCATGGCGATGTTCAGGCAGTCGGGGTGAAACGCCGCGGGACAAGATTCACAGCACAGCAGCTGCCCGCCTGTAAGCAAACCGATTCAAGTAAATGACTGAGTGATTACGGTTGAACAGGTGAACGACTACCACTTACAAAAGAACACAGTATGAAACACAATATTAACATTCATGAAGAACAAGTTCAGTCCAACTCTTATGATTCTGGGTCGTAGCCACGTGTTTGAGTGCAGAAATGAATTGGATTAAATGTCCAAACTATACTCAAAGGTGAAACCTGTAAAAATTAGAGGCATCTCTTTTTGACTTAATGGAAAACAAAATTCATTATAATAGTTTTTCTTGGTGTTTAATCAGCTGAAACTAATTGTTTTTTAAACATTAGCTTAGGAAACATCCTTTTATATTGACAAAAGGGATCATGTGGTGCTGCCGTGTTTGAACAGACAAACTGAACCAAGAGGACTTTTCACATGTTTTCAGTGGCAGAAAGGTGAGGTGAAAAAAAAAAGAAGCTTTGCTTCTAAAATTCAACATTTCTACTGGCTAACTATTTTCAACTCGGCGAGGAAAGGAAAGAAAAGGACGACTGCAGACAACTGCTGTGGGTCGAATTGGCTTTGAAGCATCCGGACCCACCTCTACCACTGAGGAGTTCAGGGGGAGTGGCTAACCTTTGGAGCAGACAAAGCACCAGCTGACATTGACGTGACTGTGGTGGCTGTAGGCCTTCTTGGCGTTGAAGTGGTTGGTGCAGATGATGGAGGTGTTGGTGATCATCTCGCTGCCTGCAGCCACGCACAGGTCGCCAACGTGGTAGGCGACCGGGCAGCGCAGGCATCGCATCAACCTCCCTGGAGTTTGGAGATAGAAGAGATTTACACGTGAGCAAAAACACTTTAAAAACATAAAGACTGCTTACAAAATACTTAAATACACAGTTGATACTCTACGTCATATGAAGTAACCCCGGGCCCGTAGACATCCGGCTCTGATCGTACGCTCATAATCCTACTGCATAACGCATCAAACGTCAAACCTAGGCCAAATCTAAAGGCGGAACACGAAAACTGCATTCCAAGCCGGACGGATCGGGCCGGGGTTAAAAACTACTTCCACTTGGAGAGATGAACCCCCGCTGTAAGGAGATCCGTCTGAATCGCCTAGAGTCGTACTGGATACAGATTTAGTCTTCCTGTACGTGTCACCGTGGTAACAAGAGCAGAGAACCCACTCACACAAATGTAAGTGGTTATGAAGGGCATCAACACCTGAACAGTTCTATAAGTGGGGATCCAGAAATCTCACTGTTTTGTGGACGTGAGGCTCTCTCAGTTAGACAGAGGTGTCAGGAAGGGCTGGTTGGAATGAGAAATCAACGATTCTCTCCATTTTCTATCCCCCCAATTTTGTTACGCTCAACGACTTCTGCAATCAATCGATCGACACCGTCAGTCCAAGTGATGAAAATCAGCAATCAGCCGAGCTGAGACACTGGAGGCCGGTTCCACGCACGCCAAGCTACCACGGCGCCAACCGTCTCACAAGTAAACCAGAAAAACACGAAACTCGCAATTTATAACACCAGTAAGGACAAAATAAGCTTGTTGAGGAACAACCACGAAAGGGTTTGGCACAACAAACATACTCACACACAAATTTAATCACCCCGAGGAACATAGTTGAGTTAAAGCTAATGTTAGAATAGCGGCTAAATCTAGTGGGAGCTGGAGTGGGAGCCAGCCATGAGCCCTGAAGTCCTTGAACAAGGCCAACATATAACATTGAAATGAATGTCGAAATGTCACACATTAGTCTATGAATGCACGGCAGGGAGGAGGTGGGTACATTCACTTCAACGGGTCAGAACACATACAAGTGGCCGACTAGCCTTGTCACTTCCAATAAGAGATTCAAAATAAGAGAGCTTCAAATGCATTACTCATTAGGAGTTCTAATCTTTAAGGTGAACATAATCGGAATCCGCCGGTCAGACTTTATATAAAACAATCAGTGATCGGCCAAGAAAATAGCGATGGGTACATCTCTGTGTACGATATTACACCACCACAGAAAAACAAATGAATACTCTCATATATCACTTTGTTACCGAAGCCCTCTGGTGTCACATAACGATTTGAAAACAAATAAATGAATAAGCCATGTGTAAATTTGTGAACTTCACGGAACAAAAGTACACAGCTACATGAGCAGCAGTGATCAAACTCACCTTTGGTGGACTTGTTCTTGGTGCGACAGCCGTAGTAGCAGCCCAGGCAGGTGTGCAGCGGACAGCGGAAGCCTTTGTTGTCGAAAACGGTGAGGGGGTTGAGGCGAATGCACGCCTCGTGGTAGAACTTGCCACAGTGTGGGACGTGGCAGCGGCGCACCGGGCCCTCCGACTGCTTACATTTAAAACAGGAGTGGATTCCTGAGGAGAGAACGCAGATGTTGGAAACGGCGACCGGGTTAAAGCGACTAAAGCGTCATCCAGGACAGTGTGTGTGCGCGAAGTTCTCACCTGTGCTGCACTCCTGACACAGAAACTTCTGGTCCGGTTTGAATGATTCACCGAGGCAGTGGAGGTGAAACATCCCACAGCACTGACCTTCACAGGGCACCAGGTCTTCACCGGCGCGCTCACACACCTGATGGGGGAAAAAAACAAGAACGGATTAAAACGTACACAGTTGATCCTAGAAAGGATGGAGATGTAGACAGAAAAGACTTTAAGTACTAAGGAAAAAATTTAAGCGGCAATTTCCTAAAACTAAGGTGCCACATTTAAAGGTGCAGTTTGTAAAATTACATGGGGGCCATGTACTTGAATAAATGGAGTCTTTTTTTATTCAAAGAAATGTTTCTTCTTTTTTTTTTAAAGTGATGATCGAGTGAAATTAAAATCGCTTGTCTTACCCACTGCACCTTTAAATAAATGAATTAACCCGCAGTAGAAGAGTGAGGGTGAGACCGACCTGGCAGACGGACTCTTTCTTCCGTTCGCCCTTCTTTGTCCCGTCTAAGCTTTCACTTGGAGAATCAGGCCGTCCTTCACTCCCGGAGCCCTTGAAGAAAACAAGTTGTTTACTTTTAACGAGTGTGATGATGCCATTTAGTCATACATGGAGGCAGGTATTTAAATCTGTAATACATTCATTCATTCATCTAGTTAAGCTGATTTTACTTACTAATCTTTACTTTAACACTTATAGGTAACTTTCTTAAACCCAGATTGTGGTTCTATGCTCTCAGTTCTGTGTGTTTAATATTGAAAGATGAATTAATAAGCAATTGCAGGAAAAAATAAATACATACATTTTTTTTTTTTTTAAAATCAAGCTACAATCATGTCTCCTGATTAAATCATAAACCTGGTTTTCCTTAGAAGACTGCCTAACCATTCCATTCAAGTGGGAAAAAAAGCCAACCCTTAAGGGAATCTTAAAGAGCTTCTCCTCAGAAAAAACATCTTGAGCTTCCGGCTCAGTGACAAGCTGAGCTTTAAAAATCCTGCAAAGACCTTTTAAGTATCACCTAGAAGCGAAGAAAGCCTGGACTGGAGCGGTTTGATTTCTATTCTGGTCCATCATTCTGCCTTTAGGTTCGCATGTTGGAATGATTTTAGGATGAGTCTGATTTTTTGATTTTTGATTTATTTTTTGTTTTTAAACCATAGTTTAAATTTCACACTGAAATCATTCCTGGTCCTTGAATTTCTAAGTCTTAATACCAAGATGGTAGAAACAGGCATTCAAACATCACACACCACTAGAGGAGCAGTAATCTTGTAGGAACTTGGAAACAGTTAGAGTCTGTTCCTTCATAACAACTTTAGGACCCGTCCATTCTCTTTGAAGTGTGATAATGAGATGCACGTTTCCTTTTCTTCTTTACTCGCGTCTTTGTTGTATTTAATATTCCGTACATAGAGAGCTTATTTTTCAGGCTTGCCCTGAATGAGATGCATTTATATGATTATTCAAAAAAGTCTCTGCAGACAGATTTACTCTATTTGTTTTAAGCGTTAAACTGAAAAAACGTTTTCTATTGTGTGAATTTTGGCCCCCTTAACTTTGCGAGGTCCTCTAACATATCTCACACTGATAAAAGTTAAATTCCTCTCACCTCAAGATCAGGACACGGGGAGGACCGCCTCTTCTTTGCCTTGGAGGACATGGCCTGATTCTCTCCGTCGGGTTTCCTTTTCCTCCTACGCTTTGGTTTCTCTGCATCTTGGTTATCTGCAAACGAAAACATGGATAATAAAACACTGAAACAGGCAGGACAAGATTTGCGGGACGAGATATTTTGGAGGAGACGTTGAGGCCAAACATCTGAGGTGTCAGATGTGAAAAAGCTCAACATTCTTCCACACAGGCTGACAAAAGTTGAAAGGTTTACCAGCGATAAGAGCTGGTGACGTTTTAAGTCGCCTCTTTGTTCCTTTCCCATCTGCCTCCGTCTTCTTCCTTCTTCTCGGCTTTTTTTCCGTTTCCTCTGAAGTAGAAGCCTGAGAGGAACAGAAAAAAATCCATGTTTTATTACAGTGCTTGCTATGAATCTTGGGAAAAATGTTTACGACATTCCATTGTAACAAAACAAATTCCCAGTGCAACATCTTAAAATGATGCTTCCAGTACACTTGGGGAATAATAAAAATGATTTGAACTGGGCCGATGCTGTCGTCAACGGCAGTTGGGATATATCCACGAAAACCCCCCAAGTCCCCTGCGTTGTACAAGCAATTCCCCCGGTTGTAACTCCTCAAATAGAATGTGACTCACGATTTAAGACAACAGTCGGCGCTAAGATCACGTCCCATAGTGACTCAATAATGAAAGTGAGATAATCTGCATATGAAAGATCTCCTTGTGTAGATTCATGAGCCAATTCGGACATAATCGGACAAATGGCTGGGAAGCTATGTTGAAAAAGTGTTTCATAAAAAAGCTAAAGCAAAAAATTTAATGTATAACAAATAAATCTCCCTCAGTCCATTCATATGATCCAAATTTGGACGAATTCGGATCAACGGTTGAGAAATTATGGCTCGAAAACTGATTTTGGAGATGAAGCTCCCCTAGTGGCGGAAATGTGCAACTGGTGTTTCCCAAAATCAATGCAGTTCTTCCTCGCAATTAGGCCCATGGGGACGATTTTAAATTATAAAAATTGTTTCCATGGAGTAGTTGGGAGTGATCCTACTAACAGGAAGGACGCCGTGGCGATTCCATAATATCCCCGTTTTGGGGATATAATTAAAAGTCCTCTTCCATGACAGCAGTTTGAGAGAAGAAGGTTGGGCGTGACTCCTCACCTGTTTGTCAGCATCTTTGCTGGTTTGTCGTCTCTTCTTGGACTGCTGACCCTTGTCTGATGAGACATCCGTTAGTGGTCTTTTAGAAGTTTTCTGACGCTGCACCTTGCCTAAAAAACATAAAGGTTAAAGACGGTTAAATGCTGGTTCGGCTCTGACTTTCGAGTCATTTCTTGGTGGATTAGTTCCGAGTGTCGCACCTTAGCCGACCCCTCACTATCCTAGAATCTGTGGTGGTTTTCAAGTGTCAAAATGACATGATTGAGTGACCTGTCAACTAATGACCATGACTTTCTTGGCCAAATACACAAGATTCTCCAAATGTTAATTCAAATCTTCCTACAACACAAAGTAGTAAGGCGAAACAATTATTCTTTTTTTCTCTTCCATTATTTAGCCACAGATGAGCAAAGTTTACATACGGCACCTTTAATGTTTACAACAGGGAGGACAGCTTTAAGATCAGCCTGATGACTCATTTTAAAGCTTTCTCCCACAACGTCCCAATCAAATGCCTAATAAGGCCAAAGAAAATAGAAATAAAGGCCAAAATAAACTTTTCTTAAAACGGTATATTTGGGCTCACCTGCATAGGAAATATTAAACCATTATTAAGGACAATTCAGGACTCACCTGAGGAATCTGTCTCCGGCTCTTCTGGAGACTTTTTCTTTCGTCTTCTCTTGACTTTCTCAACTGCAAGAACAAAAGACTTAAGATTTAGGGCTGGTCCATTCTGGATCAAAGAGAATCCCCCCGCCCTTTTTTAGTTAAAATCACAAATCTCTCCACAAGTTTAAGTTGTTGTACTCTAAACCTTAAAACACCTGAACTACTGGACATGGGCTCAACAAGACCCAATACGACAAACAGTAAAGCAACACAGAACCAGCACATCAAGCATCATCATCATCAAGGGTTAACTCCCGGTAGCACTACTACACGTCTCCCCAACAGACTATCCGTAAAAGCTACTGGAGAGAGTCGAGTAGCCTTCATGAAACAACGGAGAAACAAAGCGGTAGAAAGCAAAAGATGACAAGTGACCTGAAGAAAGAGGTTAGGAGTGATATGAAACAACCACGCTAGTGTTATCTGCCCTTTAAGATGGTGGCCTCATGGGCACTGTGTACCTGTGACTGGGGGATTATGGGAGTTGCAGTTCGTTGTTACACGGGATGCTACAGCGGCATGAGAGCGTGTTGGAGAACCTCCAGCAGCTTATGTGCAAAATACCCTCGTCATGTAATGTATATTATAAACACAATGAAGTCCAAACATCAACTGCAGGAACAAGTAAAGGCTATTAATGAGTTCCAAGTCTGGCATTTCCTCATAATTTGTTACGGAATGAAACCCAACGTGAAAGAAACATTTGGATTTCTTGACCATTATGCAAGAAAACTCATTTTTCACGTTATTTGATCGTATTAAAAGGGGACACAGGACTACAAAACAGCGTTCTGGATAAATTAGGTGTTTCTGAGCTGCAGCGCTAGTGAAGTCCTCTCAGTTTAACCACCAAATGAAAAATCAGGAGGGGAAATTCTTGAATTTACTGGTCACATTAAGTGAAATTCCACAATAAACCAACCGCCTCACTACTTTATTAGTCGCATATGGTGCTCAAGAGGCCGATGCACCATCGCTCCGGTAAACACATTCCAACAACAGCCATATTTAATCAACGCTTAGTGGTTAGCGTCAAAGAGTTGCTCAGATTTCCACTTTCAACCAACCTGGAACTGAGACAGGAAGTGAGTCTGCCTGGGAAACATCTTCTATCGAAGAAACCTGCTTTGATTTCCTTTTCTTCACAGGGTCAGAAGTGCTGTCGTCCACCGTGGATTTTTCTCTTCTCACAGTTTTGTTGGGAGACGGAGGCGGTTTGGGTTTCCTCCTGTTCTTCAGAGGTGCGACTGATTCGGCTGGTACATGTGCTGCAGAGGCGCTGGGGTCCTGCAAAGACAAAATGTCTTAAATGAAGCCAGTAAAAACTTTCCCAATCTGCACAAATATGACCGGCATGTACGGGTTCTGAAACTATTTCCTTGCCTCAATGCTCTTACCATGTTCACAACGTGACTTTGCTATAGATCTGAAATACCGAATGGTTAAAAGCTTTTTGCTTAATGTCTAAATTAAGAACTTTCACGATGTGTAAAGTCTAATCGTCATTATTATGTCCACCGAGGCAGGAAGCTGTGTGTTACTCCCGTGTGTTTGTTGTTGTGGTTTGTGTCTGTGAACAAGATTACGAGAAAAAACAACAGATGTATATGAACGTGTTCCCAGAAGTAGGGTTTGAAACATCCTACAGTTGATTAAACGTACGTGTCACGTTACACGTGTATAATAAATAAATAATAAGCTGTTTGCAGTAGTGACATCACAGTTTGGTGAGCACTCTCATGAAAACTGTGTCTGTTATTGATGCCCTTGTTCCTCTGATGTTCCCTTGGGGATGAGTGGGCTGAACAGAGACGCCGAAGTAGAAAGCACAAGAGACGACCGGGTACGTTTTTCCTTTAATGTTTTATACTGGCTAGGAACTGTAAAAGGTCTAAATCTTAAACAGACATTTGGAAATCTCATAAAATGTCCCGCTTAAAGTCTATGAGTGTGGAGCAGAGAATACAACAACGTGCTGAACACAAGAGAATGAGAGGAGGAAATAAAATCAAGTTCAGAGGTAGGTTTTGACATGTCCTACAGATAATTAAATTTATGTCACGGTCCGTGTTTTGCAGAATTTAAAATAAAATCATAAGATGTTTGCAGTAGTGGCAGTGTATTGAGGCGCTCTCTTGAAACTCTGTCCATTATTGATGCCCCTGTCCCTTTGATGTTCTTTTGGGGATGGAGTGGGCTGAACAGAGACGCTGAAGTGGAATGCGCAAGAGAAGACTGCCTACAGAGTATTTGAGAGATAGTCAGAGTTTGTTGGAGTTGTCAGTAGATTTAAAAACAACTGTTCAAGTCTATATCTTAAACAGACAGTGTGTACACTCGTAAAATGTCCCGCTTCAAGTATAGGGATGTTGAGCCGGTAAGTTAGGAGGTACGTTTTGGCAACAATAAGTTATATTAGGTCAAAAAGAATTAGATCCCCTGCAAAGTCTGCATTACCCAAGTTCCCAGGCTCCTTCTAGGACAAAAATGAGTCAGTTATCCTAACCTGTGACACTGGCTGCAGATGAACCGTTTCGGTGGCAGAAGCCGTGTTGTCCGATTTTTCTTCTGACAGGAAATTGTTTCGATGACTCTTTCCTCTTTTTCGCCAATCTCCCTTTAATTTTGTTCTGGGTGCTTGCGTGTTTTTCCCGTTGGACGTTTTGCCTTGGGACTGAGGGGCTAGGGTTGGGTTGTTGGCAGAATCCGCCGGCAGAGACGAGATATCTGGGCAAAGCCGTGACTCTGGGTCCTCATCCTTCTCGTTCTGCTCCGGCTTCAGCTTCTCCATGATGTGGGGGTTCAGATGAGGCCCTTCTTCGTCGTACAGGAAGGTCAAGTTGGTCATCCGCTCATCCGGTGACATGCTAAGGGCCTCCTTGGCCTGAATGATGCCCATGTTCCACTGAGCCTTGAGTTTACGGGGAACAGAGGGAGACGTCTGTTTACCGTAAGGGAGAAAATAAGGCATCGTTAGAAGAATGACTTTATTTCCGACATGCATACAAAAAAAATAAAAAAAATCAGGAAAACAAACTAGTACTGTCGGATGAGAAGGCAGACGTAAAACTTCTAGATCCCTTCCCTTTTTTCACTTCTGTCTCAAACTATAAACATCAAAAAGCAAATTTAGAAACGACTAACCCAAGTCTATTTACGCCCTACATGTTCACGCAGAGCTAGAAAATAAAGAGACGCAATCCGTAACACCACCCTTCCTCATGAATACACCGCCCAAAAATTTATTTATTTTCTATAGTTTCTAAAAATTTATTTACAAATGTGTTTTGCTTCAACCAACCACTTCCATAAACCGAAAATAGTTTTCACACTTGAGGGAAAAGGAAAAAAAATGCTCCACAATTATGGCCCCGAATCAGAGTCCCAAATATTTTTGCTAAATGTTGGAATTCTGAACATGAATGAGAATTATTTTCATGTCGGTGGTCAAAGTAATGTGATTGACAGCTCTGAAAGGGAAAAAAAAAAACTGCAGGGATCCGGTGTGTTTACCGTTTTCCTGAAACCTTCAGCCTCACATTGTTTTTTGGACCTAACAACAGGAACGTGTTTGCGGCGTGTCTTTGTGAGTTTTTGATGGACGAGTCATGATAGCATCTCAAACGCGGTCTTTGCATGTTACTTGCCGTTGGTTAATATCATTGGCAGTAAATCTGAAAACCTCCAAACGGAGGAGGATGATGATGATGATGATGAGCTCTTCAGCCTCTACTCCCACAGACAATGAATTATTGTTTTAGTATCTATGTCAGGCGGGATCAATGCATTCTATAGAGGGGGGGGCCTAAACCGTGATGAAATGGAATATATATGTATGTGTATGTATGTTTTTTCAGTATATGATCGGTGTGTAGGAGAACATACAACCATGGCACGTAAATAAAAACATTATTATTATTTTTAAATCTGCCTGAATTTACATTTGGATCACACTTCAAACGTAACGAGAGAGAATCCTCTATTAAACATTCTTAAGGCCGCTCACTGCTCTAATGCTTCAGGATTTAAAAAGGCTTTCCAAACAACAGTCACATTGGAGAAGAAGCTGGTTTACTTTTTTGTGGATGACACGGGAGGCTGGCTGTTTGTTGGCCTGGCTGAGCTCGTGGTACTGATCCTCCCCAGTGAAGGACACCATGTTCTTCTCAAAGATGTAGCCTCTCTCTGGGTTGTCTCCAAAGTACTGCACGTGGAAAAGAAGGCCCGACTTGCTGTTGGCGGCTAAAAACAATGTAAATATTGGTGTTAGAGAGAACAATAACAATCGTTATTCTTCGCTCTCACAATTTAAAAGCCATTTAAAGAAATCTCAAACACGGGAAGGTGATTTTTCTCACCTTTCTGTTTGAAGTGACTGTTGAATTCAGGGTCGATGGTCACCATGCAGGGCCACCAGGGGTATCCGGACACCTTGGTCCAAACCAAGTCGCCAACAGAAAAAAGGATCAGCAGAGGGGACTCCTCAACAGCTTCATCTTTCAGCTCTGGGATGAGAGGAGGCTGGAAAAGAGGAGGTGACAGTCTCTTTGATACATAATAATACACAACAATCAATCAAGGTTAAAAATCTTCTATCGTTATCCAATTGGAAGCATGTGCCGAAAGCTTATTTACGTTAAATGTACTTATTTCTCACAGGTAATTGAGCATTATTTTGGTATCCATTACTGTGAAACAGAATGTGAGGTTTTTCTGACTTCTCACCATCGGTCTTATGTTGATATTTACTGTATTAATGTTTTATACACTGTTTATTAACAAACAGTGTTGGCTAAAAAAAAATAATGCAGTACATATAGTTATATCTCTTTTTTTCTTAAAAGTAGAGATAAATGAAAAAAACCTCATTGGCTGATCCACTTCCGTCTACAGCATTTGTGATGTCCATCGCCTCCATGGGGACGGGGGAGGAACTGAGGTTTGGTTTATGAGGTCTCCCCCTCCTCTTCTTCGCGTCCTGCCTCTTGTCCGACGCAGATATGGTTTCCTCGATGGTCGTGACCAAACTGGTCCCATTGGCACAGCTTGGCTCAAACAGGGGCTGCTTGACAACTTGGGGTATCGTTACTTTCAGCTCAGGGTCGGCATGAGGGGTGCAGCTGTGCTGATGGGTGCCATTTGTTGTCGGGAGTTCTGCACCCTTAAGCATGGGTGGCTCCGGAGCACAAAGTTTAGGCAGCGCGTCCTGGTCCCCATTCAGCACACGGGAGGTGAGGTCTTTGAGCCTCTCATGGCTGTGATTGTTATGATTGTGGCTGGCCATCTTCTGCAGGACACCATCTTGTAGTGTGGCAGCTAGCTGGGCAGCCGCTTTGTCCATTAACAGAGCTGGGTCGCCACTCAAGTCCCCCCCACCCTTCCGAATGCTTAGGGACTCCGGCGGCTGCTTCATGCTGATGGGGTTGGCTGGTTCAGGCATGGCAGGCAGGGAGCTCCCTTTGCTGTCCATCCCATGTAACCCCCTCCAGGATCACTGAGCTACAGGGGGAGGGACACAGAAAATTACACCACAGGTTCCATCGCCAAACATTAAAAAAATATTATATTACAGTATTTATGCAGGGGTCCCTTTGACAATGAGTAAAATGACATCCTGAGACGGCCAATGAGAACAGATTACACATTTTACTATATAAATACATCAGTTTACGAGGAACGCATCAACCGGGTCAAACGTACCCGGTCGTTCAAAGTGTGGGGATCCTTTGAACAGAGACCTAAAAGGGTGGTGGTCCCCACGCTTTGTAAAACAGAAATGGCGGCAACCAGGGCTGCAACTAACGACTTTTGTGATAGTCAAATAATTGTCTCAATGATCGACCGATTAATCGGATCATTTTTTTCCCCTGGTTAAAAAATAAAAACACAATTATGGAATGGCTCTTATTTTTTTTTTATCAGCTCTTGAATCTAGTTTAGGTGTTTTTAGGCACATGCAAACTAACAACAAAGATACATTTTTTCTTTCCAAAATGTCGTTTAAAACGCTTTAGTGCTTTTATAGCAGACTGTTAGAACAAACAGGTTACTATACCAACAGTTTATTTTCTGAACTGGGATTCAGTTCATGTTGCATCACATCACCGCAGATGCAAAAGGTAAATAAAATGTAAAGCTTCATGATTTAAAAAAAAAAATATATATAAAATACAACAGTTTCTCTGGAATCAAATCCAACATCTATGTAAATTAGGGTAGGAAAAAAAAACAGTCAGTGTTTTGTGCATTCTGTGGTCAACAACTACTTTTGGATAAAGCGTTTACAAGTTGGATGCAGCCCACATTGGACACGCCCACAAACAGACGTGTGCACTCAGCAGGCCGTGACACACTTTCAGCAGTAATGTGAAACGTCTCTGTCAGCAATGTAACGTGTATGTTTCAACGTTGGTGCACATTTGTAACGTGAAGAAAATCATCCTGAAACAACCGACACAATTCACTACATTTCAAACGTCACGTTAAACCCAACAGAAGCATTAAGTACATACCCTTAAACGATGAGCTAGCACGCTAACGATCTAGCTAGCTAGCGTACAGAGATGAGTCTTCATTGTCTTCAAACGCTCTAGCATCACTGACGTAATCCACGCCAGGACAGGTCAGCTTTGCAAATTTTGCAGTTTTCAACAAATTGTGTGTCGAGGGAGAAATGTTTTCTGTTGCGATGGTGTCGCCATGGCGCTAATGTTTTTCTTCCTTCTTATTACGCAGTGTCAGAGGCGTTGTCCGACGACGTCGCCGACTATTAAAGTCGCCGACAACTAATTCCAGAACCGATTTTTGTCGCTTACGTCACTAATTTGTTGTAGCCCTATGTCCCACCTCCCAAGAGAAAATATCCCGGAACTTTCCCGACCTGAAAACGACCAAACAGAAGCAGACATTTTAGTGACGGCGAGCTTTGATTGCTTGTCTGGCGTGGGCGTCTGAGAATAGTTGTTGCGTCCTCATCTGTTGTGTTTCACACAAGAACCCAGCAAAGACTTCCTAGCACAGATGCTAATGCTAGTTAGCAAGACTGCTTTCCCGCACATTTGCAAGACATAAGCAGTTTTTTTTATGTATATTTACACTAAAGTGTTATTGTAAGCATCCTTTTGTTGATAAAAAAAATACAAGTCTCTTTCCTGTGACAATTTTAACTAGACGTTTAATTAAATCATCCTCAACGGCAAAGAAGGAAAGTAGATTTTTATGAGAAGCTAGTTGCTCAAATGTTTCCTTTTATATACATGAACACATGCTGGTGAATCTCCTCCATACTTTTTCACACTAGACTGTCAGTTAGCAAGATTACGGAAAAACCAATGGACAGGTTTGCATGGAATTTTACCCAGAGGTTAGTTTTGGCACATACGAGTAATGATAAAAATTTTTTTGACGTGATGTCACAAAATTATGTCATAATAACGATTTCTTAATCATTGCGACTTTGGTATTTTGGCAGTATCTCAAATTATTGACCAACCTGCATGAGATTGTATTCAGAGGTAGGTATTGAATGATGCTACATCAAAACATCATTTTTTATTCTTAACCATTTCGAAGTAAGGGTCTTTTTTAGCAATTACTTGCGAAAAGTTCCTTAACAAAGCAATCTAATTGATTATGATCACAACAATGACTATTTTGGGTAGTGTGGTGCCCCGGCGGAGGTTTGCGCTCATTGATGGCTTTCTCGTTTTATTGTGGTTTAGTATTTTTTGTCCTCTTATACTTTACCTCAGGTAAAGTTCTATTTTGTCCATTGTGTATTTTGCATTCTTGCCCTTCCTGTTGTAACACTATAAGTTCCACTTGGGCTTAATAAAGTCTAATCTTATGGTGATTTCTAACTGATAAATTCACCAAGTGATTAATCAACAACATTCCCAATGTTCTATAGATTAATGGATAAAATAAATCATAAGTGACAGCCTTGCATTTCACAAAATGGACCTCACTTTGAACCAATGGAGCTTGGAAGGAAAGGAGAAAAGCTGCACCTGTCACAGAATGTTTCGTCCACGCTTTTAGCGTGATTTAGATGAAAGTATTACGTCACGACAATACATCTGTGTAGTGGATGGCTAGTAGTGCCTCAGTTAATTCCAGACATTGATCACAACTACTGTGAACGAGATGGAGTGAAACATGCATGCAGGAGTAGGAACAAACACAGTGATGGGCGGAAAAAGCTCGTACGTACCGCGACTAGTGTTAGTTGGCTTCCCCATGAAAAGGACGTGCTGGCGGCTAGCTGGTGTGTGTGGTGAGGCGGTATGGAGGGAGCAGAAGGCAGGCTGGAGGCTCCACCGCATGTAGTGAATGCCCAATGAGTGGATGCTTGGCCGTGCCGCGTAATCACCGCATCACGGGCTAGAAAAGCCGCGGAAATAAAAGCAGTTGACAAGACGTAATTATGCAAATGCAGGGCGAAAGAGTAATCTATTTATAATGTGTTTGCACTAATAGTTAGCTGCCAGCTACGTTATAATAGCACAGCAGCGCCGTTGGACTAATTCATGAAACGCTACAGCACGATCATGCATAGTTCAAAGAAAAGTTGATAAATTACCGGCCTTTGCTGACTGTTACAACACTGAATCACACACGAAACATTCACCGACTACCATCTGAAGCGGCAGCCACGGAATGGGAATATCATGGATCCCAGCCACGGGCATGCGGACAATCATTTCCCTGTAACCGAACAACTGCATCTCTGTCATCGCTTCGGTCAGCCATTACACGGCATTCCTCCAGCAAATAGACCGAGCCGCCGCCAATAAAAAAAAAGGACGTCAACGCTAGACTGCCCCCTCAAATCAACTCATTGAATAACTGAGGACATGCTCGGACGGCTGTTGTAGTTCCCGCAAACGCATTTGCTGTTTTTATTCCACTAAGACACCCGTTCTGTATGCGCCCTGACAGATGGTGAAAGAAGCTAACAATGCTAACCAGTCGCATATAGAAAGCAGTCAAT
Organism: Lophius piscatorius; assembly: GCA_009660295.1. Taxonomy (NCBI): domain Eukaryota; kingdom Metazoa; phylum Chordata; class Actinopteri; order Lophiiformes; family Lophiidae; genus Lophius; species Lophius piscatorius. Next base: position 35,967 of record VRLP01003068.1, read on the forward strand.
CCAGCTAGCATGGTTAACTAGCAGGCTAGCTAGCAGGTCCTCCCAGCTAAAATGGATGGTCGAGCCGAACAAGTGTAAAAACTTAATATCAACAGAGCTGGCATCAACGTTAAAGACAGTTTGTTCATAGTCACCTGTTGATTCTTCTCACTGCGATTAAGGGAAAATAATGTCCTTATTCATCCTGAAAAGCGAAGGATTTCAATCAAGTCGAATCAAAAGCTTGCGGGAAACTCAAACTCTCCGGTCTACCAGCGCGAAAAATACTCACTTCTGATTGGTCGGGACCAAACCGAGGCTCCAACCGGTCCTTTCAAAAAGCCCGCAGTAGGAAGTAGCTGACCCCGGAGCCTCCGGTCTCATTTCATCCTACCGTTGTTGTCGCCACAGAAACACACAATACTATTATTAATGAGTAGAACATAATAGAAAAACTACAACACAGAGACAGCGAAAGTCCCCCCAAACAGACTAATATCCGGCAAATCTGATTTATTATTATTATTGTTATTATTGTTGTTGTTGTTGTATTTAATTAACCTTTATTTAGACAGGAGATTTGTAGCTGAGACCGGAGACTCATTTTCAATGTTGCCCGGGATGCATACGATAGTTTTTAATCATAAAGCAATATATACTGTAAGATTAAACAAAGAAAAACATAAAAACAGCAATAAAACATCTGCCATCAATGCCTGCATTTCATTTAATAATTAACTTTAGACATACGATACGGTAACAAAATCTATAAAACAACAAATCTTTGAAAATGCTCAAGGAGATGAGGAGTTTAACTTAGTAACTTCTCACAATAGATAAAAGCAGTTTATCCCAGTTCAACTTATGATTTCCTTGACGAGTAACGTGTGTGTATAACACGTGATAAAATAAAGTAATAATTATTATTATGCTGATTATTATTATTATTATTATTATGATATTCTACACAGAAATTATTATTATCATTAAATACATTTTGCGTAACACAAGTCTGTTTGGACTGACTTTTGGGTTGTGATTAAATTGTGCGTTAATGATAATAAAGATGTTGTTACTATTATTACGTTTTTATTTACCTATTCATTCAAATAGGTTGGTTGGCAAAAAAGTAGCCATTAAATATTGAATATAGAGCCCAGTTAACCCTCTTGCGACCAAAATGACTAGTTTAGTTTATATCAATAGCTAGATAGATGCGGAAAATTAGCATAGTTTAGTTTAGTTTTGTAATATCCTCTTTTTCCTTTCATTTCTTTTTATGCTTGTTTCTTACTGTGGGATTTCATTTCATTCACTTTATCACTGTTTGTAACTCTGTTGTGGCGTGTGACTGAACAAGTAGTCATGGAGTTTTCTCATCCAATCTGGACTTGGATTAACCAGCATTAAAACTTAAATTTAACCAATATTCTATGAGTATATTTTGATATTGATATCAGAAATAGCTTTTGTCCATAGTAGATTTAGAGTACCTAACCACCGGATAGCTAAGTAGACTCGAGAATATGGCCCTTTATTTTCTTACAACCAGATAAATGAAACAAAGTATTGTTTTATGCTTTACGCTTTATGCTTCTGATCCCATATTATCAGCAAAATGAACTTTAAAGTATCAAGAGAAAAATAACTCATTGTTTTTAGTGTTTTATTATCATGTATCGTGATTCCTATTCCTCCTGCATTAAAGCATATGATTATGTTACTGCAGTAAATGTTAAAGGTTGAGGTAATCTAACTACTTTATGCAATTTATTAGAGAGATACGTGGTTCTCATTGTACAAGAAGGGTATATAGTGTCCTTATATGAAAAGTAAGTAGTACCTAAGGCTGTCAGACCATTATACTGGAGTAGAAAGTAGAATATTTATATAGTATATAAAGTAGCATTATCTTTAAACAACTGAGTTAAGTAAAAATACCTCAACTTTGTTCTTAAGCACAGCACTTGAGAAAATGTACTTTGTTTGATCCAGCAGTATAATTTTAGACTTCATAGTTTGTCAAAAAATTGTCTTAAAAAATGATTTTCACTTGACAAGAAAGGTATGAAATATTGTAATCTGATAAGTAACTGGTTACTAAGAGCTTTCAGACAAACGTAGTGGTGTGGTAGTAAAATATATTCTACTGACCTGTACTGGAGTAGAAGTATAAAGTAGCATGAAATAAAAGTGCTAAAGTATAATTACAAGTACCTCAGATTTGTATATACAGTTTTTGAGTAAATGTAAAGGCATTTACTGTCCGCCACTGCATAAAACTAAATACCAGATGGTAGCGCTACTTGCCGGATAGACCTGCAGTACCATCCTAGAACAATGAGGGGCGCTAGACTTGATGAGCTCGCATAATCAACTTCCGTCGGAACTGTGCCTTTCAAAAATAAATGCCGAAATCCTTGATGGAATATTTACCATTTAGTCCATTTTTTTTACATACTTAGTTGTTTGAATGCAAAATATTAGATAGAATTTTCACACAGGGCAATTAAAATAATAAAATATTGGTCGATTCTATTAAATTATTATTTTATTTCCTGACTTATATAGTTATGCGTGACTGCAAATGTTACGAAAGAAGTTAAAAAATTTGGATTAATAAGAACTCACATAGTAAAGAAAGGGGCATTTGTATTTTCATTTTCTTAACAAACTAATTAACTTTAGATAAGAAGTGTACATTACAAACCGATTATTTTTGCATGTAGAAAGAAGCTATGTGGTGATTATAATGTCTTTAATAGCCACTAAAAGATCTTGTTAAATTTCATATATGTTATGTTTACATCGTATTTCCTGTTCAAGACTCTATACAGAGGCTTAATGTAAAGACTGATAGAAATAGAATTTAAATGGCAAAGTAAATAGAATGGCAGGAAGAAAAAGGAAATATCCTCTTTTAAATGCATGATTAAATACTATACATCCTTAATCTGTAAATAATTTTTTCACCCGTTTTGATCTTTTTTACAATTCATGATTAATTTACCAGTGCATTTATAATGACATACTCATTAATCTAAGTTTTATGTAGTCTTTGTAAAATAGAAAGACTACATAATTCCTCTATAAGAAATTGAATGACACTTTTGGTACTCCGTTTTCCGTCTAACTAGTGGGCATGCAGGGGCCCTGGGGGGCGTTACTGGGGAGAGGGACGTCCAGACCATTGTTCATTTTTTAATGTTAATTCTTTTTGAGCATTACCCTATACATATTTCATTTTTACCCCGAGTCCAGCATAATAGCCCAGCACACTTTCCAAAACCAGGGTTTCAAATTTGACTATCCAGCAGAGGATTATGGATAACCAAAAGCCAATCCGCTACGAAAACTAACTATTTCCTGACTGTTAGGGAAATGAAAATACTCCCTTTGGTCCACTTGTTTCTGAATTTTTTTTCATTATGTTACGATACAATATCCCATTGTGTGACATTTTGGGTATGTTGGTTATCCAGCCGTGCCAAAATCTAGAGTCCTCTAAGGTATTTCTATCCTATGTGCTGCAGCAATTATCAAACTCTCTTTATTGTTTTGTTTCAGTACAATAATGATTCTATTGCCTTTTTATGTAAAAAAAAAAATCCGGCAAGGATATAAATAATGATCTTTTTTTGTATTAAATCACGTTTTACTCACACATAGAGTAACATGTTACTGAACCTGAAAATAAGTTATTTTAGGTCTTACCTATCCATAGACAACAAGGTTATGCAAAGACACCAGATAGTTGTGGGGCTATTTTAAACTTATTTTTGGTATCAATCAGGTAAGATTTAACTCAAAGAAAACTGAGCAGGAGAAGAATCTAATAAGGTCAAATGAGGTAAATGAATGTGCATCCATTTTGAATTTCAAAACGGAAATAGATGCTTTTATTTTTGAATCTATACCGGAAACCCCGCCCCTTCTCACACCACTCAACCCGACGTCACCGGGGATTCTGGCTAGGCTGGCTGTCATCCGCGCTGAGGAAGGAAGGACAGGACATGGAGCAACATTTTTATATTTACAGTTATACACACGCCGCCACCTGTTAAAGGAATATAAGGATTATTATTCGACCACGATAGTGATTCTTTCTTGTCGACGATTTGGGTAAAAACCGGCTAGCAAATCAGCTAGCTAACTCGTAACTTACTGTAATTGTTATCATTAAAAAAAAGATAGCTTCCGCATGGCGTTAATCCTATTTACGAGGACTCGGGCACCTTTGGTGAAAACGTCTAGGTCGTTAAAGAACGAATTCAGTAAAGGTAAGACTTGTTTGTTTGTATCATGTCAACATAAACAGCTAACTGGTTTATATTAGCCTCTCAATGTCGGCCTTTTCAGAAGCATGTCGTGTTTTGGTTCCCTTGGCAGCGGTTTGGTAGGATGCTCTGTGTTGTAGCGCACAGATTCATCACATGTTTATATCAAACAGGAGATATTCATTGTCTAAGCCAGATATTTCTTCTTCTTCTTGAATAAGATGAAAGGCAATATGTTTGCGCTACGAGGAGCTGTTTTTGTTAACTTCTCCAAATGCTGAAGACTGCTGGGGAACAGGAATAGTGTTTAATGTCGCAGGGACGTTTCCATTTTTTTTTAGCAGTGTTCCCTATTTCTAACCTTTTGAATTAAGCAATGGATCACCAATGTCAAATTATTGGTTTCAATGTGATAGGATCAATTGGGTGGGGAGGAGTTCCTGCCTCGAGCCAGTCGATCTGTCTATTGTGGTAAAGAAAGAGCTGTGTCTTAAATGAAAGCTCTCAACTAACCAGTACAATGTTCCTTCTACTTTCCCACCTGATGAGTTCCTGGTAGAAACCCAAAGAATGAGGACAAGGAGACAAGCTGCTCTCCACTGCCACAGCAGCCACAATTTACATTAGAGAGATATTAAAGACTGGAGTCAGTATTCAAAGGAAATATACAAGAAAAAAAAAACAGGGTTTAAGGTTTGTTCTGGTTATGGGTTTAAAATAAAGTTATCCATCCAGTGATCCATATCTATCCACCCAAAGATATCTACAGTTATCCATTCATACATATATACATCCAATAATGTTTCCATTTGTAGTCACTGGGTAAAGTTATCTCTAACTGTCATTCATGTATCTGTGCCCAAAGTAGGATATAATTACATTCATTTTATCAGACTAATAACCAAAATATAGATGAATTGGTAATTATAAGCTAATATTCGGAATAACCTAACCAGCTTATCTATATTTCCTCGAAATCCCTCCTCTGCATAAAAGTGGGAAAACCTCGAAGCCATACCAGCTGAGTAATCTGACATCCCAACGTTTGTGATAAGTGTTGTCTTAAACTCTCGTGAGAGCGCTAAGGACGTGACGTGACTGTTTCTGAAGGAATATATTTAGATTTATCCGTGTGGTGTAATTCATGCAGTAAAGCCCTGCCTATAAATAGACGAGGTCATGAGCAGAATCAGTCTGCCTTCCCGGGATGGACTGATTGTTTACGCTCAGGTTTCGGTCCTGATTAGCAAAAACAAAGCTTTGATGCTGCTCCGATGAAGGAAAAGGTCAATGTCTATTATAACTCCTCACAAGACGAGGCTGAGCCACAAGTTAACGTTTGTGCTTTTACATAGCTGTAATATGGCAGACGGTGTGTAAGAGTGATATACATAGTCATATCCTGGTTGTAAACATTTTACACGTTAAATAAGCATCCTATTATGATATATTCAGGATGAATTAAGTGAATTATTAATGAGTATTATTAAATAGGTGGCATCCACAGAGTACTTGTTATACCGGCTGAACATTGACCGCTTTTTAAGGGGAGGGGGGGGCGTCTGGAGCTTTTGTCAGGGTTTGTAAGGTCAGAAGTAGTAAAGATTATCGTGCTGAGCATCAAACCACAGCAGGAACAGTTTAGTCTCAGTTGTGATAATGAGATTGTGTATACGTATTTGTGCATGTGAGCGCTTAGTGGATTTTCAATAATCCATGTGGGTTGAATCCAAAGCAACCGGACTTCTATTTCGACTCAATGAAGTTTTGCCTCTCATCCAGTTCTAGCTGTCTGGTAGGGGGTCAGCGAGTGGTCTTGATTGTCTGCTGAGGTATCATGGGGGTTGTCAGCGTATTGAGAATCCAGGTGAACCTGTTTGGGGAGAGATGTTGAAACTGTATTGTATGTGGGTGATACATGGTGAACCCCACCACTGCTTAGGGAGGGTCGCTCCAGTTTGATAAAGATGGCGACTGAAGCCATCTATCTGCAGTTCTCCTGCAACTCCAGGACTAGGGATACTCCTTTGAGGGCAACGACATTCACATTTTGGACAGAGAGGGTAGATGGTTTGAGAGAGGAGTGAAGGAAGCAATCTGTGTCAATCTGGAACGGCCCTCTCTAATCAGGGGTGGGGGCCTACGCCATCGCCACTCATCCACACAATGCACTTTTAACAACCCTCTTCAGGCGGTTTCACCATCGTCCACACCTGGATTCACATTGTGCTAACGACTCACATGATACCCCAGTAGACAATCGAGACCACTCTGTCCCTAACGAGTCCGACCCACCCACATTAGTGATGTCCTCTGTATGTACCGACACCTACCGGAGGTCTAAAAGCCCGGACCCCCACCAGCATGTTAGAACTGAAGGAGCCTCATGAATGAATGGTGGAATGCCTCGAAGCCGAAACAGAAGTCCAGTTTCTCTGGATGCAAAACATGGGATTACTAAAACCTGAATGAAAGAAAATCTACAGACACGTTCTCAATAATCAAATCCAACATGAACAGTTTAAATATCAATGCAAAACATTTAACAGTAAAGTAAGCCACTAAAATAAACTGTAAAATCAGAGGTTGCTAAACACTTTGCCACCACCATAGATTTACTTAAACACAAAAGTCCCTCTGTATTTTCTGTTCATGCTAAAAGTTTACACGAAGACTTCCATGTGCGTTCTCATAAGACGTTACGACATCACTGACATGAAAATCTTGAGAAACGTCTGCTGCTCCATGGAGGAATGAAGCAAAACTGCGTGTTTTTGGAGCTATGACTCAGCGGTTTGTCTGCTGGAGGTAAAAGAATGAAGCATATACTGAAAGGTGCGCTCCGCCGCTCTACCTAATGGTGCTTGCTCCGCCGCTCTACCTAAAGGTGCTTGCTCTCTGACTGCTTACTTTCCCTCATCTGCCACTGAAGTATCAGGAACTCTTAGGAGAAAACATCTCGTCATCTGTGAGGAAGCTGAAGCTTAATTTTCATTGGACCTTCCAAAAGGACTTTGATCCCTGAACAAATTTTCTTGGATTGAGAACAACTCAAGGTGTTTCTGCAAACATGCTTGATAAAATACAAGATGAAGTCTCCTGCTTTGACTAGGGTTAATCATTGACTCTGTGTTCTTGTGAGGAACATTTCCATATTTAAGAATGCGTCATTCATCGACCTGATTACCTTCCCACCTGTAGTGCCTTTCAGAATTATTGGCACCCTTTAAAATGAGATGCAAAAATCTTAATTGTCTGTACCCATGGTATTTAATTCAAATTATTCACAAAAACCTTACCTTTACTCAAACAATTATATTCCTAAAACATAAAACAAATATTTATCTCAAAACTGTGTGCGCCACAATTATTGCCGGCCGTAGGAAATCTTGTGTTTGAAAGTTTTAACCACAGGATCAAACGGGAACTTTTAATTCAGTCCTAATTCATGTTTTTGGTTAACTTGTTTGAGTACCAACTCTTCATTGGTGAACAATGACTTCCTGTTTTACTGGGGTATAAATATGAGGTGACACAGGCCTAAATCTCTCTGAGGTTCTTGAAATGTGGGTAATACAAAAGAACACGGCACAGATGGGCTGCACAAATCTGGCATAGATGCAAGGAAACGTCTCAACAGTTCGAAATGTCAGTTTCAACAGTTAGATCAATAATGAAGAAGTTTAGCTGGGATAGGCTCCAGCTGACCCTGAACAGGATAAGCGGTAGATAATGAATGGAGATGTTAGTTCTGCCTGGAAGAGGACATGTCCTCAAACTGACCCAATATACCGTTGGGAGGATATATAGCCATTGAGAAAAGTACAGCATACCCACCTTGAAGTCTGGTGGTGGATCGCTGATGCTGTGGGGATGCACAGAATATTAAGGTCATCCATCCATCTGCATTAAAAACGTCATCAGTATTGTTTATTAACAGGAAGTAGCTGAGTAAACACAGCCATAGTAGAACATCACTCTATAAGTGTAAGTGTGAAACGGAAACCGTGAGACCCCCGGTGGGTAAACCCCACATTGGAAACGCTCCAGCTGAGTGTTTGTGCGCCCCGCCTGAATGGTGTGGGGTCAGGTCAGGTGATCTGTGTTCCAGGTTCTTCCTACTGTACTACAGTCACTGGCTGTGGAGCCACAAAGGTGACACTGTTCCAGTAAACTCTGCGACCTGCTGGCCGTCAGCCCCGGTCTGCCATGTTCAACCGGGCCTTACTGGATTCTTTCCAGCTTTGCCATGTGACAGCCAGTCAGAGGGTGTGGTTAGCAAAAGTGCTCCGAGGTGATTGGTTAGAAGCGTCTCACCACTCCGCCCCCTTCCTGCTCTGTCACTCTGACGGGTGGGCCTTAGGGGATTTTGGATCACCTATGTTGGCCTCAGGGAGGGTGAGAATATCCGGGCCTCCGACACAGATCAGTGTTAAGAAACTAATAGAGGAACAATGTGTTAGGTCAGGATCTCTCCTGAAAATGTTCACCATGAAACACTTTACATGGAAGACAATATTATAAGTTTATAACACAAGTTCTGGAAAGAGTGATAACAGAAAACATATAAGTTCAAAGGAAATTATATTGCTTTTCCTTTTAATACATTTCCTAACATCTCCTCAATATGTTTATGCTTCCATGTTACATACAAGATTAATAAAGCCTGAAGATCTCCTTAGTAGGATAATGGAAGGTTTTCTTTTTTTTTCTTTAATACGTTAAAAAAACGCATCTTTCTTATTAAACATCATCATCTTCAATTAATCAATCAATAAATGAACCACAGCAACCCTTAAACCACCCCTGTGTGTGTGTGTGTGTGTGCACAATTTGAGAGAGGCTCCACCACTATGAAAGACTTCATGCCATGTGACTGCGTAACGGCGAGTGTGTTTTTCATCTGTTGTCATGGTTTACTCAGGTACGTCAATAATGATTCATCAGACCAGAGACTCAAACCTGGAAATGTCAGACAATTCAATTACAAACAAAATATTCTTTTGTTTCGTCTCAATACTGTCAGAAATGGTGATTAATAGCCATTTTAAGTCTCAGGAGCCCAAAGTTGCTCCAACCAACAACCTGAAACCTTCATTTACTGCCATAAATAAGAAAAAGAAGCACATTTTTATATTGAAGAATCTGGAACAGGAAGGTTTTGAGACTCTTGCTTCAGAAGTGACTGAAACCACGGATCCGTCCCCAAAGTATTTGGTGATTACCTTCGGACTGAGGAATGGCTGCAGATCTGATCCCGAGCAACACTTCTCTGAGTGTGTGCCGCCTGTGTTTGTGTGTGTGTCTCGCCGTCTAATGGCTTGTTGTCAGAACACAGCTGCTCATGTTTTTCCTTTCTTCTCAGGGAAACTACAAGATGGCGCCTGTTTCAGCTGCACAGCGCTCAGACTCTCCACTCAGAAGTAAGACCTTCCTGAAAACCAGTCAGAATAGAATTTAGTACAACAATGTATGATCTGTAACGGCCTTCAGTGACACTGAGAAGACCCCCCAGGGTAAAAAAAAACAACGTAAGAAAATATAGAACCATTCCAGAATTGATGGCAATAACATTGTCATATCTAAAGTTCTGTAAAGAATCCTTATTTAGAAACCATTTAGGGAGTTCTGTGTCTTCAGTGTTTCATATTTATAACCTCTCAGTCATTGTTAAAACTCACAAACCCATATTTGCTGAGAAATCTATAAATCTAGATTATTTTTTTTGTACCAAAAATTTCATTGTTTGTTCTTTTGAAGTCAGCGTTTTAATTTTTTTAATTTGACATAAAAATCACCGGACCTGTTCTGAAGATGTTCCTCCTCTTCTCTTTTTTAGGCATGATGGACTCCGACTCAGCAGTTTATCCCAGATCTCTCCCTCCAGTCCTTCCCTCCCGCTGTCAGATGGTTATATTGGCCCCGCCCACAGCCTGGACTCAAAGCGGGTCTATTGTGCTTTTCTCTTTGGGGGTTCCCTTTCACCTTACCCCGCAATCACAACGGGGGCCCAATGGACGATAGCCCGACCGCAGCACATCCCTGGCGTTCGGTGGATACACACCTCGAGGAGGAGGTGGGACGACTCCAAGGTGGAGAAGTCGCTGCGTTCCTTAAAGGACAAGAAGAAGAAGCTGGAGGAAGGGGGGCCGGTCTACAGCCCCGCCGCGCTGGACTCAGTACCTGTGAGGCGGACGGTCCGACAATGGGTTGTGGACGAAATCAAGCACTACTACCATGGCTTCAAGTTGCTGTGGATCGACACCACCATTGCGGGTCGAATGCTGTGGACAGTTCTGAATGGACACCCACTTTCCCGCCGCGAGAGGAGACAGGTGAGGTTTGACACAATCAGCACGTTATTTGATTTTCAGATAATTACCCCCCAAAAAACGGGACATTCATGATCCTATTTACAAAACATCAAGAGGGTGGCTTATGGGTATTATGTACCTATGGAGTGGGGGATTATGGGAGTTTGTATTTTGTTGGTGCGTGCGTAGCCACAGTCGTGTTAGTGTGCCGGAGACGCTCTTTCCTGTAAGAAGTGTATTTTCGTTAGCCACTCTTTAGTGAGGCTGTGTGTTTATATCATCATATATCATTTTATTTTAGTACTGAAGTTCCCGTGTCCGTTCTTCTCACTTAGCTCAGAGCTAGCACTGGCTAGGCTAAGTGAGACGCTCAGAAAGACATCAGTAAATATTTAGAGACAGTGAGCTATTCTAGTTAAAGAGGGAAAATAAACGTGTGGATTTGTCATTGCTGTGATGAAAAGGGACCTTCTTAAAAGACATAAATATACAAAAAGGCATATTTTGGCAACAAAAAAAGGAAAAATCCTTTATCTTCTCACAGCTAACAGGCTGAATTATTGAAACTGGCCGAGTGTTTTCTCACCTGGCGTCAGCAGCAGGTGTTTCGTAATTAGATCTCCTCAGGGAGAAGCTTTATCTGTCGCCGCTTTGATTAAAAGAGGGGCTTGTTTAACTCCGGCTTCAGCCGTTGTTTACGTTCAGTTTTCTCTCGTTATCTCGCCGGCAGAAACAACAAACAACATTCCAAATGTAGGCTGAGGTATATATAACAGGTACCCCCCTGTTATATATATGCCTGTATATATACAGGTATATATATATACCTGTTATATATACCTGTTATATACACCTGTTATATATATATACCTGTTATATATATACCTGTTATATATATATACCTGTTATATATATATACCTGTTATATATATACCTGTTATATATATACCTGTTATATATATATACCTGTTATATATATATACCTGTTATATATATACCTGTTATATATATATACCTGTTATATATATACCTGTTATATATATATACCTGTTATATATATATACCTGTTATATATATATATATACCTGTTATATATATATACCTGTTATATATATATACCTGTTACATATATACCTGTTATACCTGTTATAACAGGTATATATAGCAGGTATATATAACAGGTATATATAACAGGTATGTTATATATACCCGTTATATATATACCTGTTATATATATATACCCTTTATATATATACCTGTTATATATATACCTGTTATATATATATATACCTGTTATATATATATATACCCGTTATATATACCTGTTATATATATATATATATACCTGTTATATATATACCTGCTATATATACCCGTTATATATATACCTGTTATATATATATATAACAGGTATATATATAACAGGTATATATATAACAGGTATATATATAACGGGTATATATATATAACAGGTATATATATAACGGGTATATATAACAGGTATATATATAACAGGTATATATATAGCAGGTATATATAACAGGTATATATATATAACAGGTATATATATAACAGGTATATATATATAACAGGTATATATAACAGGTATATATATAACAGGTATATATATATAACAGGTATATATATATAACAGGTATATATATAACAGGTATATATATAGCAGGTATATATAACAGGTATATATATAACAGGTATATATATAGCAGGTATATATAACAGGTATATATATATAACAGGTATATATATAGCAGGTATATATAACAGGTATATATATAACAGGTATGACGTGTTGGACGTGATCTGGTCCTGGTTGTTGTCTGCTCTGAGGCTGGGTTCCTGCTGCAGTCATCGGATGCAGGTGCTGCCGTCAGCAGGTCGGATCAGGACACGCTGTTAGAGAGAGGAAGAAACAGAACCAACGTCTCGTCTCCTCCAAAGCCTCCTTTCTCCCTTTGTTTCATTCTTTCTTCCTTCCATTTTCTTATTTTCTTCCATTCTCTTTCATATTTTTTTTTCTTTTTCTTTCTCTCTCGTTTTCTTTCTTACAGTATTTTCAACTTTGTCATTCCTTGTTTTCCTTCATGTTTCTTCCTGCTTCCTTTCTTTAAACCCATCAGGTTTCTCTTTCTTTCTTCTTTCCGTTTTCATGTTATCTTTAGTTTCCTTGTTCTATTTCTATCATTCACATCTTTGTGCAGACCTTACTGAACATCATACTATATGAACTCATTATTAATTAAAGGGATTAGGAAATGAATATCATCTTATTTACTTCACAGTCAAAGAAGATCCTAGTTGTCCTAAAATATTTACTTGAAGCTCAAACAGGGGGAAGATTTCTATTATTCTATCACTGATTCAAAAAGTAGAGTTCATAAGGAAACCTCGATGTTTTTGACATCTGTCCCTCCTTCATGGATATTCACCATTTTTACCAGATATTTGTGTTAAAATGTAGGGAGTGAAAGTCAGAAGTTGTAACCTAAGTGCGTATTTGTACTTCGTGACCTCCCACCTCTGGAGACACAACAGTGACCACAGCCCCCGATCCCACTAAGCCCACGCCACCGGCCCCTCTGCACCTTTTCAAATGCGGCCGACTCTCAGAGCTCAAGTCCTGAACCCATCTACACCCCATTCATCGAACCCGGACCGGCTTTGCCTCTGGAATCTCCTCCTTTTCATATGTACTCACAATACTCCGGCTCCTTCCATTTTAATCCCTCACCCCTCCTCCCTCCTTTGATGTGAAAACTCTGGGAGATGATATACATGTCAATGGACCCGCGGACAAAGACCCTTTCACTCAGGCCGGCCTAATTCCTTCACCCTACTTCTACACTGACATGCAGGTGGAGAGAGAAGAGAAAGAGGGGCTCGTGTTTTGACCTTCTCCGCTCAGGGCTGTTTCTGTAGAAGGCTGGAGTGATTGTGCTGGAGGATAGCCAGCAAGCCACCATTGGACAGCAGTACAATGAAGTAGACCAGTGTCACCCTGGTACCGCTATACTATGAGGATTGTTCCGAACAGATGTGCTTCCTGTTGGCTCAAGCAGACACAGTGTGAACCTTGCGAGGCAGAATGTTCATGTAGATGAAAAGCTGATGAATGAGGAGGTTCCTGTTGCTCTGGAGATGTACGGCCTCAGCGTCAGAAGTGCTGACTGTTGGAACTGTTAGAAGAGGGAGAGTGAGCAGGGTGATTGTACGCAGGGACAAAGGAAGACGAGGTAAACGTTTTCACAGGTTTTCACCAGTGTGAGCGTTTGCTCTCACTGCTGCCCCCTGCTGGAGACATGACGACACTTCAGCCTTTTGGAAATGGTGGTAAAAGCAAATATGGACATCAGTTAAAAGTCTGCATTAGTTCTTCGAATCAGTTCCCCTTTACATTTTCTGGAAAAAAAGTGTGTTTTGAAATGAGTAATTTCTCATCCACGCTTTCTCCAAATTGTCTCCCCAGTTCCTCAGAACGTGCGCCGACGTCTTCAGACTTCTCCCCTTCCTGGTGTTCATCATCGTCCCCTTCATGGAGTTCCTGCTTCCCGTGGCTCTGAAGCTGTTCCCCAACATGCTGCCCTCCACCTTTGAGACACAATCAAAGAAGGTAAAGCCCATCAATGTCAGGAATTATCTGGAATCTATTTAACGAACAACACCAACAGAAATGATAATACTACTTTAAATGGGATCAATCAGGTGAACGTGAAAATATTTCAGACGCAAAGATATTGATAGTGAAGTTTATGACTGGAGGAAAAAGTGCAGAGAGAAAACAATAAATCGAAGCAGATTCTGCTTTTCTTTGCATTTGGGTTCAGGTCCAGATGTGACCCGCTGGTCTGGGGTTCGACATATATGCAGTATGCACATCTCCTGGAAGAATTAAATGCATTTTCACACATTTTTGTTGTAAGATTCTTGAAAGCAGAAGATTGAACAATGACATCAGGAGGAACGGGGGGATTGTTTTCACACTTGTGTTTTTGGGACTTGTTTTCAGGAGGAGAGGTTGAAAACGGAGCTGAGAGTCAAACTGGAGATGGCCAAGTTCTTGCAGGACACCATCGAGGAAATCGCGCTGCGAAACAAAGCCGCTCAGGGCAACGTGACGGAGGAGTTCTCCACCTTCTTCCAGAAGGTTGGTGTCAGCTTTCTCTAAGCTTCATGAGATGACGGAGGGAAAGTGGCTTAGTGCTGCCCCCTGGTGGTGGGAAAATATAACAGTCTCGTTTTGGTGTTTTTGCATTATCTTCTGTCTTACTCACAGAAATGCTCTTGTGTTTTCAATAAATCAATCATTTGTGGGAGTGTCGGCACTCAGCTGAACATTATTACTGGATATAAGTTTGCACTAAAATCTCTCCAGCTTCAGTCCTCAGATTTCTGGCACATCTTCCTCGCTCACAATGACTTAGCCGTCTGATTTTTGCAGATCCGAGACTCTGGAGAACGTCCCAGCAACGAGCAGATCATGAAATTCTCCAAATTGTTTGAGGATGAGCTGACCCTGGACAACCTGACCCGGCCTCAGTTGGTGGCTCTCTGCCGTCTCCTGGAGCTCCAGTCCATCGGGACCAACAACTTCCTCCGCTTTCAGCTCATCATGAAACTGAGGGCCATCCGCGCGGATGACAAGGTATGAGCGGCGGTGGTAAAGTCCTAGCAGGCGTGTTCCTGATGTCATCATCATCACATTTCAGACGTCGGTCAGAGGTAAAAGGTTCACTTCTGGTCAGGTTAAACATGAATTTTGTTTCCATTCTGGTCCAGCTGATAGCAGATGAAGGCGTGGAGAGCCTGAATGTGAACGAGGTGCAGGCGGCCTGTCGCGTCAGAGGCATGAGATCTCTGGGCGTCACAGAGGAACGACTGAGAGAGCAGCTCAGCCAGGTACCAACAGCAAACACACACACACAATAGATTTTATTGCGTATTGTTCTACTTATGTCTGGATATTAGTTGTTTTCATTGCATCTGTAAGGTGACCCTGAAAAATCAGTTTATCGTGTCATGACCTCTGTGGTGTTCTGTTTCAGTGGCTGGAGCTTCATCTGAAACAGCAGATCCCCACGTCTCTGCTGCTGCTGTCCCGGGCCATGTACCTCCCCGACACGCTCTCCCCCGCCGACCAGCTGAAGACCACGCTGCAGACTCTGCCTGAGATGGTGGTACGTTGATGACCAGTCGCCGAGGAACAAGAGTCGTCATCGATATTTATGTTCTTTCAAACGTTTGACACGATGTTTGTGTTCATAGTTGGAGATTTAAAGTGATCTTAATGGTTATGGACAGGCAGACAGACAAAGTCAGGCAGGAGTCTCCATATGATGTTTGCAGATGACATTGTGAGATGTAGTGAGAGCAGGGAGCAGGTGGAGGAGGACCTGGAGAGGTGGAGGTATGTGCTGGACAGAAGAGGAGTGAAGGTCAGTGGCAGCGAGACAGAATACATGTATGTGAATGAAGGGGAGGATGGAGGTGGAGGAGTAGAGGTAGAGAAGAAGCGGGAGTTTAAGGACTTTGGGTCAACTGTACAGAGGAACAGGGAGTGTGCAAGAAGGTGAAGAAGTGAGTGCAAGGGGTGGAGTGGGTGGAGAAGAGTGTGAGGAGTTATCTGTGACAGAAGAGCAGCAGCAGGAGTGAAGGGAAAGGTTTTCCTAGATGGTGGTGAGAGCAGCTCTGCCGGATGGTTTAGAGACGGTGGTTCTGACCAGAAGACAGGAGGCGGAGCTGAAGATGTTCAGATGTTCTCTGGTCGTGAGGAGGAAGGACAGGATTAGAGACAAAGTCTGAGATGTCCAGATGGGAACCCTAGTTTAAGGTTCCAGAGAAGTGAACTCTTCCTACTCCCTCCCCTGCAGACAAAGGAGGCTCAGCTGATGGTGGCAGAGATGGAGCTCTCCAAAGTGGACAATAAAACCAAGCTGGAGACGACTCTACAGGAGGAGGCGGTCATACGCCAGGACAACAAGGACAGGGAGATGGAGAGGTTGGCAGACGCCGCAGAAAAGGCCGCCAGGGTAACGACTCATCTTCTCTTCCCTCTTCTTTGTTTGACTATCTTCATCAAAAAATGTTCTTTCTCAAAACTTTCTGATGCCGACACTTGAGCTGAACGGGATGTTGTGACTTATGGGGAAACGATTTATACCTTTTATCACCTGCAGTCAGGGTTAGGGTTAGGGTTAGCCCTAAGTCTGACTGGAGGTTGAGACATTTTAAGATGATGCAATTTGTCATAAAATACTTTATTGTGACACAAATGTAGTTACAATAAACTGTATTCCCTGGTGGACGACCCCTCTACCTCCTGAACCACGGACCCTATAACCAGGGGACCACGGACTCACTTATCCAGTACTTTGGCGCGACACTCGGCCTGAAACGCTCTTTTTCCTTTTTCCTGCACAGCTTATGACGCCATTCCGTCTTAAAGATAAATGCTGCTCTATGTTCGGGGAAGACTCCCTTCTAAGTCTCTGTCTCACCACAGGAGGGGGAGCTGGAGTCTCAGGCGGATCTGGCTAAAGCTGCCATGGCTGCTGACATGGCTGCTCATTCAGAGACACTGAGGGACACAGCGCCGGTCCTGGAGGGAGTCAAGGTAACACGTCTGTGAAAACCCGGTCTGTGGTTTCCGTCTGTAAATGCTGCTGCCTCCTTTCAGACAGAATCACGATCTTCCTCCTGGAACTCCATCTGCATTTTTATGCTCCCATAATTAACAACACGCACATAAAACCTCCTTTACTATTCTGCAATTCCATTAAAGGTGCAGTGCGTAAAATTGAGACCTATCAAAATGAATAAAGGGAATATAATATTTATGATAATGATTTCTTCTGTGTAATCAGCTGAAAACAAGAATAGTTATTTTTACCATTCAGTTTGGAGAAGCCCTTTATAACTACATAGGGGGCGGGGCCTGTTTCATGGAGACCACCAGTACCGTAGCCACAACGGACAAACTGAACGCTGGCTCTCGAGAGGAATTTTTGTTTTTTTAGGTTGCAGGTTCTTAGGTTACAAATGGAGGATCATACTTTAGCACAAGAAAAACCTCGTCATCAAAGAAGGGAAGATGAAGACCCGACGTGTGAATCCATTGAGAGGTAATCTGTTGGCGGGAGTTCCCCTCCCTCATACTGGCCAGACCCTGCTGGGCGCAACTCCACCACGGTGGTACGCCGCAACTGGCTGTGGGTTTGGCGTGGAAAGGTTGGGGTCTCGGTCCATCATAGATTCTCCCACCATGCCTGGATAGACGGTTCTGGGCTGAGGCGCTATAAAGGTTACAATCTGGAACTTCATCACCTCAAAAAAAAGCCTCAAAAATTTTACACACTGCACCTTTAAATACAAACACCATACATTATTTTATCACATGTTTGAATTCTTTCTCTATATTTCTAATTATTTATCTGTTTTCCTAACCCTTCTTCATCTTTTCCTTATTAATAATTCTACATCTTTCCAGTTAACATTCAAAGAAGCGTTTGAAGAGAGTTCTTATTGTTATTCAGCAGCTTTATTAACCCTTTCACCCGTGAAAGAGATTAATGTCTGTGATTAATCACTCACTTTGCTGCCTCTTTGTTCTTATTTGATTTCTTCCGCATCTTCTGTGCCACACAGTTTGGACAGTGGCAGAAACTCCTCTGCTTCCAGGTTAGGTTTAATCTCCCCGGTGATCCCCTCAGCCATTCCTATCTGTCTCTGCACCCGGTATCCTCCTCTTAGAAGGTCTGGATGAGGGTTAAACTACTCGCATATGTTTTTTTGGCATTTAGTAAAATCATTTCCGACTCAAAGTTGACCTGAGGAGGCGTGGGAACATAGAACAGATGACAGGAAATAACTCACAAACGGAAGGTTGTCAACCGTTTGTGCTTCAAATATAGGCATCGACATAGTTTTCACTTATTTTATATAGATTTGATTTGAATCGGTTAAGGAAATGCTAAATACGATATGCACATTTTGATTGACCCACATCTATTCCACCCTTCCAGAATGACCCGTTCGAACCTTTCCTTCCCCGAACTGACAGCCTCACTGGTTCCACGGGGTTCTCTTCACCGTGTGGTTTGATCGTTGGGTTATGGGGAGTCTCCCAGTGTCCCCCCACAGCCCCCCCCCTTCCCCCCATTACTTGTGTTTGGCTCGGTGTTTTACGTGGCTACAAAAACACCTGGAAAACTTCTTATAGCTTTGAAACATGTGGGAATATTCCTTTTTCTCCCCTGTTTTTTACCCATGGCAACTTTATTTATACAGCACATGTGGGCAACAGGGCAATTCAAAACAATCAAGAGCATTGAGACAAATGCAAAGGAAGATTAAGACCCATTTAAAAACTGTTAGAAAATCAAAAAAGGAAAAACAAAAGAATAAAATCAACAAAAATAAATGTTATTTGGATTGCCTGTTTTTTTTAATGGTGTGTTTTGCGTTCCAGGATGAAGAGATCACCAAAGAGGAAATCGACCTGTTGGGTGACGCGTGCTCGAAGCTGAAGGAGCAGAAGAAGCTGCTGACTCTGGAGAAAGAAGAGCTGGAAGAGCTGAAGGATGATGTCCAGGAATACAACGAGGTGCCCGTCCTACTCTTTGGATGACTGTAGAAAATCAAAAGTCAACATTTCATTCTCACGCGGCGCCGACGCCTTCATTCGGACTCAGATTTCAGCCATTGTGGCAGAAAATAATTTTTGGCCTTTTTTCTTGTAGTAACGGGATAATTACCTCGTTGTCACGAGAAACCGAGCGCCTATATTGCCGTTGCCATGGCGACACCGCAACCGTGACCCAGCAAGTTAGGCAAAGAGCCAAAAATATGAGACGCAGTGGATGAACGAACCTAATAGTGACGTTAAAACACACCGCGCCCTAAAGCCACGGCAGTCATGGTGTGTTTTACTGGCTGAAGAAAACTTTCACTTTGACTTCTGGTGTCGCCATGGCGATGTGTACACACCGCTCAAAGAGGAGCTATAAAGGGAATTTCTGAGAGTGTGTGATGTGTGGTTTTGTGAAGCCGAGTCTAGTCAGTAAACGTGATTGTGTGTTTGTGTGTGTGTGTGTGTTTTCCAGGACCTGGAGGAGATCAAGAAGGAGCTCTCTAAGACGGGCCAGGAGAAAGCGCTGGAGGAGTCGAAGGCGAGCCAGCGTCTTTCAAAGAGGGTGAACCGCATGATCGGTCGCATTGACAAGATCATCCTGGAACTGGAGCACGACAAGGTCATCCTGGACGGACAGGTGGACAGTGGAACCAGCCCCCCCGTCGGGTAAGAGCCCCAGATCTTACTTCACTACTTTCTGTGGTGAAACGTAACACTGAAGCTACTGTTCCCTTCCTTCATACATTTTATCGTTAATGTTGCGTGGTGCTGGGAGAAAGTCATTTTATTAATCTTTATAAAGTCCAGTTGCTTCCGCTTTACTCAGACCATGAGTTTAAGCTGACAGGTGAAAACAGAACACCGGCGCTTTGAGACACTTATCATGTAAAGTGATCTAACCTAAAACGTGTTGTAATCCATCTGAAAGACCCCAAAAAGACCTTAAAACATAGAATCATACAACTTTAGTGTATATTGATGCAACTATTAACATCGTGATCTTCACAATCGCTGCTTTTATTTTGAAATGCCGGTGGAGATCAGACGGGCGACAGAATACGAGCCACCAAATCCTAATTTATTCAAAATTTCACAGATTATTCTTTACTAAACGTAAGGAGGCCCGAAGGTAAGCTGAACTATGGTGAACATCCGCTGCATGCCTGCTACACGCTAACGTCGTATCACAGTCGCTGCTGAAATCCAACTCTGATCCAACTCTGATCTAATTGGATCAAAATCGGTTCTAACTCGGTTCTAACTCGGTTCTAACTCGGTTCTAACTCGGTTCTAACTCGGTTCTAACTCGGATCAAACTGAGATCTAAATCGGTGCTAACTCGGACTGCTTGATTTGAAAACAATTAAGAGAGTAAAAACATTTTTTTGTTTAATTAATTTCCATTAGTTAATCAACGCCTAATCAGAAAGAACAATCATGCTGCATGTAAAACCCCTTTATGAAAGAAAAGTCCGTTTGAGAATGAGGTTTCATTCCTTTACATGGAGGCTGTCTGAGTCCTTTCATCTCTATATTCAAGTCTTTCTGATAAATGTAAACAATGTAAACATGTTTCATGTAAACAATGTAATCATGTTTCACGTAAACAGTTTCATGTAAACAATGTAAACATGTTTCATGTAAACAATGTAATCATGTTTCACGTAAACAGTTTCATGTAAACAATGTAAACGCTGTTTCATGTAAACATGTTTCATGTAAACAATGTAAACATGTTTCATGTAAACAATGTAAACATGTTTCATGTAAACATGTTTCAGGGTAAACAATGTTTCATGTAAACATGTTTCAGGGTAAACAATGTAAACATGTTTCATGTTTACATTGAAACATGAACTGGAAACCACCTTATGACCTGGAGTGTGGATCGTCTGCGCGTGTCAGAAAGCTGTTTACGATCAGATGAGTGGATGCACGTAAACACCGGGTCAGAAAAGATCAAAGGTCACGTAAACAGGCGACCCAGATTGTAGTTCTGAACGGTTTCATTGGGATAGGAGAAAAGGGAACCCGCCCACTCACTGGAGGCGTGATCAGAAACATGTTTCCTCTGGTCAAAGTCATTGTCTTTGATGCCTTTCCTGATTAGATCCCTGTTTAAAGTGTCCTAGGGCAGCTCTGAGGAACTCTTCTTTAAACTGTGTATTCACTTTGAGAGAGTATTTTCCCTGTGTGTTAACGTTTGACCTCTGAAATAATCCTCTGACCTCTGAAATAATCTGATTTGGTGTTTTCAGTTCTGGTGACGGTGTTATGTGGGATCCCTGAATGCTGCATGCTGACCTCAGACTTCTCCACCTGTTTGTCTATTCTGTTTTGTTTTATACCGTTTCCTGTATGCAGTCTGTTCTACACCTTCAGGGAGAACCTCATCAGCATCGACGAGCTGATCGGCGTCATGCGGCAGATCCAGAACATTCCAGAGCACAAGCTGCAGAGCATCGCCGAGGCCCTCGATGACAACAAGGACGGGCAGATCGACATCGACGACGTCATCAAAGTATGTCGGAGCGGATCGCTTTTCCGGATCCAGGTTTTACCTCTCACTGCCAGTCTGTTTGAATGAGCAGATGATTGAAGCACGTAGTCTAACTACGTTTTTATGTATATAACGTCTTTACCGTTGGTGCGATTTAGTCCAAATTTACCTCGAATGAAACGCCTAAATGAGACCTAACTGGTAATGGTCATATTTAGCTGTAAGAGTTCATATTTTACTCACTAGAGGGAGCTCTTTTGGCGAGAAACAATGTTTTTCAGACTCAACTTCCTAACGGTTGGTTTATGATGCATTTCTCCGTGGGCTTTGGTGAATAACTCTGACTCTGCTTGATCTCAGTTGGTGGAGCTGATCGACAAGGAGGACGTGGACATCACCACCTCGCAGGTGTCCGACATCATGGTGATGCTGCAGAAGGAGGAGAAGCTGGTGGAGAAGGAAAAGGCCAAAGAGAAGGCTGAGAAGGAGAAGGCGGCCACGCTCAACAACTAACGGGTTTTTCTCCCGAGACCCAAAACATAAAACCTATTAAAAAAAAAAAAGAGAAAAAAAAAGACCGTTCAGAGATCGTCGAGGTAACGGCCCCGCCTCCTCATACGTTCATTTCACAAACTCCACCCGTAGATTGGTTTTTCAGAATCGAAAGGCACAGAATCTAAAAGACGCGTAAATATCCGCCACGACAGATTCTACTGGACCGATGGCGTACTTTATGTTGATATTTGGTTTTTGTGTCATTTTAATTTACTGAAAGACGAAATGAGGGCGCGGTTCTGGGTCGACCGTCAAGAGTAGAGGAGGTAGAGGAGGTAAATGAGCTGAGATCCCCCCGTGGCGTTTAAAAGGAAGATCCAGTGTTTCCAGTTTGAGGTGAACAAGTATTGCCTCTCTTTTCATTCATGTCACCACCTCAGAAGAAATGAGACGTCATTTCTGGACTTTGCACAGCAGGAATGTCATCATCGCCATTTCTTCCTTCTCCTTTTCATTTTCTTCATCCATTCATCCACTCCTATATCCTGAAATTCAGTTTTATCCTGAGATGTCTTGGACAGGGTTAGCTTATAGCTGGCTGTTGAATGTTAAAAACGGTGGCTGCAACCAAATACATATATATATATATATATATATATATATATATAAAAATATACAAAAACGTCAGCAGCTCTAAGGTGGTGAATTCACCCAAGCTTGAATAAACGTCGCAGCTTTACGCTCAATAATCCCACCTCACAGAAGAGGGGGAGGGATCCGTGTTGGACGCTTGTCCAGAAAAGCCAAAGACTGAAGTCAGCAACACTTTCATTCATATTTCAATGTTTTTTGGCTGGAAAATAAGGTTTTTTTTCCTTTTCGAGCAGCTTTTCACATTCACTCCTGGTGCGTTCAGGGGGTCTCTGTGAAACGCCGCGTTTTTACACTGCAGCACCAGAGCAGGCCGACCTGTCGGGGGAAATACTTCAATCAGCTGATAAATGATTGCGTCAAACAAAATTATGACCATGTTCGCCGCTGATAAACACATCAGCCATAAGATTAAAACCACCTGCCTAATATTCTGCAGGGTCCGACTTTTTCCACCCAAACTGCTGTGCTCTGAGAACTTCCTGTTATCAGAACCATGAGTTCGTAGAGGCATGGGTAGGTTCTAACCACCGCACACATGAACACCCAGCGAGACCCTCAGCTCTGGAGAAGCTCTGACTCAGACGTCATATTTATGCTGACTATTATTCACCTGCTGGTGGTCTTAATGTTATGGCTGATCTCTCAACCAGCAGTGAACTTTTGATCCTCATGAATACAGACTGGAATTGGGTTGTGGAAGAGAAGAAAAAAAATCTCAAAACATCGTGGAGAATAACAAAATAAATACAAATAAACTGCACAAAGTAAACGATCCAAATACATGAAATATTAATTGAAGTATTTGGCTCAGAAATATAGCGAAACACTCCTTCAGAGGTTTTTCACGGTCAGCCCAGTGTTTGCCACTTCTGTTGGTTGGGTCATGCTTGAGTGTCAGTTAGTTGATTAATACAATAATGTTAAATTGTCATGTCTGATCAAATACACAGATTCTTAATATTTAGTCAGAAACAAGAATGCGGCGAGGTGAGAGAGGCGTTCAAGGACAGGGAGGGTCATAATCATCATCCAGAGATCGGTCGGAGGTAGACGTAGTTCAGTTTGTGCACACGAGTAGTTTGATCGCCGTGACTATCAGGAGCGACCTTCTCTCCCCGCGGTCATAAATACTCGTGTTTGTTTTGTGTGTGGAGGAAGGAGCTGAGATGTTCTGCTTCCTGAGGATTCAGGGGGTCCTCAGTGCGTTCTGGAACACCCCTATGCTAGTTTTCTGGCGGTAGTGGTCTGACGGTAACCGGCGAGGAGCTCAGGTTTGAAAGCTGCACACAAAGTGGCACTCGAGATAACGCCGAGTGGACGACACCCCGTCTAATCCGTTCCCAGAATCCGCCGTCAGACGTGTCCCAGTTTAGACCCGGCGCTGCATTAGAGGGCGAGGGCCCGGCTCTGCCTGGGACCAGTCAGAGTGATGGGTGCTGGGTAAACACTCGCCCCATACATGGGCCACAGCCAGCTCCAGTGAGGGTTGTGTTTAGGTTAGAGGCGATCCGGTGGGACGTGGCACTCTCTCCGCCGCATCAATCAGCGCTCCGCGTAAACACGCCGTCACAACCCTGTGACAACGTCTCGGTTACACTTGGCAGCGCCGTTTGTGTCTGCGCACCCGACGGGTCGGGCTCAGACAGGCTCTGTGTACATTAACAGCGCTGTCACTGGAGCTGTGCCTGGAGGGGTCAAAGGTCAGACAGGGGCATGTATGACAGCGACACACACCAGAGCGTTTCAGGTGGGCGGAGTTTCGGTGGGCGTAGAGAGGTTTGAAATGAACGGAATTTAACAATCTTTAAATCTGCCGTCACTCAATGTAGCCCCAGGATAAAATATATATATATATTTAAGCGGTTAAGTTGTCAAAGCTAAGGTAGCGCTTTACAATAAGACTCCCCTTATTTATGATTTATTAATGGTTTGTGCGTTATATTCAAATTGAGCTGCTAAAATTCATTAGATGTAAAAGCTATCAGAGGCCTGACGCTTGCCAAATAGTGAGCCCACTCATCTGTACTGCTAAGTTGATGTTGCCAAATAGTGGCCCACATTGATCAATTGAGAGAGCGATGTTATAAGCTGTTTATAAACGGTAACTAAAGATTTATAAACATTTTATAACCTCATTTGTAACGATTTATTGTAAAGTGGTACCAAATCTAATGTTTAGTCCATTTCCTCAGAAGTCAGGACATTTAAATGATTTTTAGCCACAGAAAATAAAGACAATAATTTAGGAAATCTTATGATGACCACTCCTTCGTCATAAAGAACTCTATCCGAGCCGAGAGCCGTTACCTGCCTTGTTTTTTTTCTTCTTTTAGCGACTTTTAGTTTGATGTTTCGGGCTAGCTGGGAGAACGACTGACTCGCCGTCGCGTCGGTGTTTGCACTCAGGGTGTGGATGTTCAGCCTCAGGTCAGGTGGTCTGAGCAGCTTTTGATACGAGCCGTCCTTAAAAAGGAGTTTGAGGAGAACGCGTTGTAGATCTTGTAAACTAGAGGAACATATATTGAAAGCAATAAGTCGTCTTATGCGTCACGTGACTTCCTGTTTGAGGTGAAACAGGTTTATTTTGTTGAAATATATATCAGAATGATGCGATAATATTAAAGAGAGTAACGTTTGGAGTCTGCTTCTCCTCCCGGGGTCAGGCTGGAATTTGGGAGTTGATGCTCTTGTTGTTGATTATTGTACAGATTGTTTTGACGACAGATGTACCACTCTGTCTCTTTTTTAAAAATTACTTTGCACTAGCCCTTTTTATCATTACTAGAGGAATGGTACTTTTTGTAGAACTCCATGAGAACACGTGGGATTCGGTTCTGTGGAGTTGGTGACCTAAAGATGCAGCTCTCAGGAGGAAGGAAACAAAATGATAGTGCAGCCATCATCTTTTAACGCTGGAGGCGTGTTTTCCGGCAGAGAGTGAAGCCTCGCGCTTTTTTAATCCTTCGTTTTCTTCATTTCAGTCTCAGTTTCTAGAAACCCCCGGCTGAGAATGTTGGTGATGAAGGGAGAATTCTTCTTCTTCTTCGTCTGAGTGAACACACAGGAGGCTTTAAAATGTTCCAGAAACCTCTGTTTTTACACCTTTGAAACAAAAATAGAACAGAGACTGAAATCAGACCAAAAAAAAAAATGAAAAAAAATCTGTGGCCGGTTTGAAATGCGAGGCGACATGTAATCTATTACCTAGTGAGTGCAGTCATATTTGGAGACAAGGAATCAATTTAGAAGAATACAATCCCACCAAAGTATTCTTTCTTTCGAGATAATTATTGTGTTTATTTATTTATTTATTGAATCAAATTTTCCAACGTTTTGTTTTTTTCTTTTTTCTTTTCATTCCAATGTGGAGATGTTCTTCAAGAAAATGACTGGAAATGGATTTGATTTTAGTTTCAACTTGAAATGTAAGAAAGTGTCAAGAAACACAATTTGCAAGAAAAAGAAAAACAAGCCCTCTGAGTGTTGAAATAAACGATCAGTGATGATGGATTCTCCGCCGCTTGGGTTTATTTGAGTCTTTTTTTTTCCACATCCCTCATCCGCACCTCACTCCTAAATTCCACACGGCCATTTCAGCTTGTCTGTCATCCCTGAAACCTTCCACGCTGCTATTTTATGACTTATTATTTCTCCTCCCAGTCATTCCTGACTCCTTACCAGCTCCACCACGCTCCCCACAACGCCTCCGCCCTCTGCCGCCAGAGAACAACCACACTCATTTTTCCTGTGACAGTCCTAACAACCTAAACGGTTATTTTAACAGTTTCAAACAGGAAACACTCGCCATCCGGGACTTAACCCTTTAACTGGACAACCAGGAGCCCGGATACCTTCCAGAATCAAGATGTGATCATGATTAGGAGAAGATGAAAATGTCAGATGTAGTTTTTCAGAGGCACATGTTCTCACTTATGTCCTTAACAAATCTGTCAGAATCTCTGACGGAACCTTTAGGGCTGAAATAAAGTTTGATTTTAAATAGAAATGTGTATTTAAATCCCAGGATATTGAAAATATCTCAAAATGCTCAACACACTTGGAATATAAGTTAAAAATAATAATAATATGAGGTGTTCTTAGCCTGTAATAACTGAACAATATGCCGACAGAACCAGAGAAAAATGTTTCTTTGCGCGATTTCTTGAAATAATTAGACAATAATTATTTCAAGATTTCAATAATAAGTAAGAGTTTGACGTGCGTGATCTTCTTCAAAGAAGAAGACGAAGCTACTTCTGAGGGACAAAACTCAATCAGCGAGCGAGACACACAACATCCTTCCTAATATAAATATAGTTTTGTTTCATTTATAACGAGCTCAAATATCCTGGATTTGTTGTTTTTGAACTTACTTTGAAGGCGGGTTTATTTTTTCTGTAAATGAAGGCGGAGCTTCGTCTCCTCCAGGAAGACTCGGAGAAGTTCTGGCTGAGCTGAATCGTTAAATTACACAAATTCTTTTGGATATTTTTTTTCAAATGTACTTTTGCGCTGGAAATCACTTATCTTTTTTTTTTTTTTTTTGGAAAAAATATTGCTATATTTATAGGAAGTCAGGGTCAAAGGTCACAGAAAAAAAACAAACACCTTCTCAGAGCAGCACCTCGCTGCAGGAGGAAGATGGGTGATGATGATGATGATGGAGCATCAGAAATGAGTCGGTTTGCACAGTGTAAATAGGAATCAGATAATATGATACAGATATTTTATAATGAGAAATAATGGAATATATTTGAAGGTATTTGGAAATCCAAGCTTTGGAAAATGTGTACAGATGCTCAGAATCAGGGCCGTAATGAGGAATGAATGGACCCTGAGGTCATGAGGTCATGGGGGGGGGGCTGGGTTCTATGAGTCCCTAAAGAGAACTAAATAATGCTGAGTAAGCCTTTTATGATAATCAGTTATGATGTCAGTGAGATTACGGAGATGTGCTCGCTGTCAGAAATGTGTCGCTTGATGTTTTTCTTCATTATGTCATAGAAACAAAAAGGTCACATGACTCGAAGAAAATGTAACTCTAAAGGTTTGTGTGTTTACGTTCCTGGATGGTATTCACATTATGAAGAAGATGAAGCCTGTGATTCACGTCGGGTTTCATCCAAAGATCTTCCACATCCAGTCACACTAACCTAACATCCTGTTTGGACTTACATCATCATCATCATCATCATCATCAGCAGCAGTGATGGAAATAAACGGAACATTTGAACCATTTTTGTTTGTGTCACTGATTTTATTGCTGTTATAACTGGAGCCGAAAACTCAAATTACTTACGTACTACCCCTTTAATATCCTCAACAAGAAATGAAAAACAACAGAACGAGTATTTCTATGCATAAATGATTCATCTTTTGTTTATTAGTATCTGAGACGCTCTAATATAATTCTCAATTTTACCATAAAATGCTTTTAAACAGTAAAAATGTTTTATTTGTACTGCACCTTTAATACGATGCGGTTGTGATTTACGGAAGGTAACGAAATAATGCATCACGGCAAAATTGTAAAAGAATGTTTCTGAGGTTTTGACACTTCTGAGGTGTCACAGTAAATATATTCCTGACAGCCACAGTCCATAAAAATCAAAGGTTCCCATGATGCACTGCAGGAAAATGAGCGCGGGTCATTTTTGGACCACTTATGGAAGAGTGGGGGTACTAACACAAAAACTACTGAACTTCTTAACTAGTATACGAGGTAAATAAAAACATTTTAATGGTGTGACATCACAAACATGTTTTGTCACGAATCTTTGAAGCATCTGAATCCATCGGCGAAGGATCGCCGCGGCCTCCGAATCCGCCGCCACGGCCGTTCGGGGTTCGTCCACGTTCACAGAGTGAACGTGGACGAACGTTAAACGTTTAACGGTAAATCATCAAAGCGAGGAAAAATGGAGTCGGCTGGTTCAGGGATCGGATCACGGCGGTCCCTCTAGAACCCTGTAGAACCAAAGACAGAGTCGTGTCCGTATCCTCGGCAGACAGCCGCTCTGGTCTCTGGTTCTGTTCTTGATATTCAGAATCTCAAGGTTCAGTCCTGGTGAGGAGAAGGTCCGGTTTGGGGAGCTTATAACCTAATATCTGCTGTTTGCAGATGATGTGGTTCTGTTTCGGCTTCCTCGGTGTATTGTTCTGGTGGGATGGGGAAATGGACCGTGAGATGGACAGGAGGTTCTGTGCGGCGTCAGCAGTAATGATGGTTTTGTATCGGTCTGTTCTACCGGTCCATCCACGCTCCAACCCTCACCTGCGGTCACGGGTTCTGGCCCTCCAAACTGGGATGAGACCCCGCGGTGGAGCCAGAACTCTCTAGGGGGACCATATATGTCATCTGGCCTTGGAAGGCCTCAGGATCCCCAGGATGAGCTGGAGGGAAATGCTGGGGGGAGCGACATCTGGAATACCTTTCTTCTCCACTGGGACCCAGACCCGGAATAACCGGAAGAAAACGGATTCAACTTAAAACTATTTCATGTATTTAACTGTATATATACATTTAAATACATAATCTGTAAATATTGTATTAATTATGTATATTTTATGTATATGATGAAGGTTATGATGATGATGATGATGGCGCTATTCTTTACCATTATTGTTATAATCATGATTATTTCAAACTTTTCCATCAATAACAGTAATAAGAATAATTTAAATTAAAGTACCATCCGGTAAAAATATATAAATGAATAAATATGTAAGGATTAAATAAGAAACTTTTGAATAAACTTTATTTATAACGTTTATATCAAATGTTTTCAATGTTCTTAAAAAAACAAGAAATACTACTTTAATACATGATACTATATAATCAGACTGTAAAGAGCCAATAGATAATAAAATATATACAATTACATAATAATAATAATTTATTATTATACAATTAAATCATTTTAAATAAAGGAAAAATATTAATAATTAACCCCAAAAAAACGATTTTATTTACTTTGAATGAAAAAGTTTACACATGTTGTTTTCAGAGCGACCGCCAGGTGTCAGTGAGTGACCGGGTTCTGGTGGATTCTGTCTCTGGTTCTGACTGAGATGAGTGAATAGACACAGAAACTTAAAGGAAACTGGAGATTCGGGTTCAGTGGGAGTTTCTGATTTATACGTTAATTACCTTTTAAGCGTTTTAGACACAAAAGAATCCACCAGAACTGGAGTCTGTATTTCATGGGGTCCAAATGACCGTGCCGGAACCACAAAGGCATCGTTGGTGTTGTTAAAGGACAGTGCCGTGAAATTTCTTTGTGATTCTCATATCAGAAGATGAGTTTAAGAAGATGTTGGAACATTCTGAAAACCAAAAGTCTAATGTGTTTCTGTTGGGAGGTCCAGGAGGTTCTGTCAGCCAAGACCCGCTTCTTGATCCTGAGTGGAGCAGAGATGTCTTCTGCTTGAATAAACCTTCATCCTGGAGGAGTGGAAGTTTGACACAGTTGTAGATTAATCCTCAAGGGTTTCACACAGGTGTTCTCCACAGGTGTCCACACACCTTCTGGAAACACCAGCTGGATGTGGAAGAAGGAGGCTGAGGAGAAGAAGATACATCCTGCAGAATAATCCTGTAATCATCATCATGTACTCATCATCATAGAATCATCATCACATAATCCTCATCATAGAATCATCATCATGTACTCATCATCATAGAATCATCATCATAGAATCATCATCACATAATCCTCATATAAAAACTGACTACAAACCATATGTGTTCCCCTAATTCCACTATTGCACATCTGCACCTGGACAACTTTTGCACATCTGCACCCGGACAACTATTGCACTATTGCAAATATATATATATATATATATATATATATATATATATATATATATATATATATATAATGTTTCCGTATGTTATTTAAACTTGTCTCTAAGACGTCCTTGGATAAAGTCACTCTTCATTTTTACTCACCTTTAGAATACCTGTATGTTGGAGCTGCTGTAACGACGACGTAGATAAAGTCTATATCTCTATATCTATAAAGAAGAATACTGGCGTAGAGATATACGCATACGTTACAGACCAACGTTAGATCACAGATCTATCTTCTCTCAGTGACCTCTGACCCCTGACTCGGCGGGCGAGCTGCTCTCTGTGGGCGAGGGCGACTTCAGGCCCGTCTGCCTTCCAGACCAAACACACGTCCGTTTCCGTCTCGCTGCCGCCGGCGACCCCTGCTGCACGCCGTCGGGCTAACCTCCGCTCTGGCGTCCGTAAACAGCCTGGCTCATCAGCGGAGGCCACCCAGCCTCTGCGGTCGCTCACAGGAATCAGTATTGGTGGGAGGCGATGTACGTTTTGGAAGAGCTTCACGATGGCGCCTCAGCATCACCGAGAGTTTTTTTTTTTTAAGGAGGTACGTTAAAAAAAAAAGAAAGAAAGAAAGAAAGAAAACCTCAGAAGCTTCTGGCATAAATTCACTGGATGCGTTTCAGACATTTTTTTTATTCCTTTACACGAGCCAACTGTCTTTTTTTGTTTTGTTGAAACCTCAGTGAGAAAAATCTAAATGTGATGATAAAAAATAAAACATTTATATCCGAGAGAGGAAATGACAACGGCTTGATTTAACCCTTTCATCTCTTCACCAGGAGATAAAAACTGATGATGATGATGATGATCTTTGAGGCATTTATAAGACGCTCTAACTCGACCGTGTAATGACGAGTAGTTTTTAATCAGTAAATTAAATCAGACTTATAGAGATTATCTCAGGAGGAAATTTTGTTTTTAACATTTTTTTTTTTTTGGCTGAATCAAGTTATAATGATTAATAACACAATTCTGTTAAATCATTAAAACATGCTTTAATGTGCCAAAAAAAACCAAACTCATCTAATAGGACTTTATAAATTGTAACAACTAACATTTGTGTTTTTTTTATTTTTTTATTTTTTTTTTTAACTATGGTGTCCCCCATGGCTCCGTCCTCGGCCCCTTACTCTTTAGCATAGACATGCTAGCACATAAACAGGTTCAGTCATATTCTCCAACCAGAACTAAGAGACCGGGGCCGACGCTCCACGTGGCAGGTGGTCAGCTCTGATAGAGGTGGCGGCGTTGGCTCGTCTGGAAGTGACGTGGGCGATGTTGTGGAGATGAAATGAGAGTTTTTGAAATGGGTTTCTCCGGCCGCCGCACAGCTGGCGGTTCCTCCGAGACTCATTAAGACTTCCAGCGGGTCCCGCTGTCTGGTGGCATGATTCACTTCAGCTGACAAACTCCAGGGAAACAAAAGCAGAAAACCCCCCCGCCCCCGACTGCTGCTGGGAAAAAAACGCTCTGTGAGCTCGTGAGATGTTCTACTGGACTCTGGGAATCTAGTTTGGGTGATTACTGAGTGGAATAACATGGATTCTTGCGAGGACTGGGTTCTGTTGATTGGTAGTTGTGTTTTCATGTCTTCATCTTCATAAATCTTCATAATGTTTCCATTAAAAGTTCTGGGATTTCGACATAATTGAGATCTTTTGCGTTTTTTCAACGTAAACATGTATAAATGATGAAGCTGTGAAGTTGTTCCGGTTTGGGGTTCATACGGTTTTTGATGGAACATCGGGGAGGATGGAGAGATTCTCACAAACAGAAGGAATTTATTCCTGATTAAATACATAATTTTAGGACAAATATTACAAATCCTTTTAACCTGTAACCCGACAATTTTCATGGTTTTGAGTTTCTCTGTTCGCCGTTCATGAGTTTTGCTCTTATTCTGAATAAATAGTTCAGTCTAGACATTTTATCTTTGGAAACGCTTTCAGATCTCATTTGTTGTGAATTTGTTGCTATATAAATGAAAACTGATATGATTTTGATCTTATTTTTAAAAAAGAGCAGAAGTGGAGTTGGTCAGTGTTTTATTCTGCTTTGATGAGAAAGTAAAGTACGAGCGGTCCTCCTGTTGTTCCACTTATCGCCCACGTCTTCTATAGTTTCGTAGTTTCACAGTCTGAGTGTGTGTCATAAACCCCTCAGCGCCTCACAGTGGTGGAAAAAGAGAAGAGGAAATGTGGAAATTCTCATTGAACCAACGCCATGTCATTATTGTATTCTGGTTGTTGATTGGTTAGAGAGGACGTCCCTAAATGGATGTAGTAGACCCCGCCTCCAGAGGAGGAGACTGAAGTCTGTCCTCCTAACTCACTTAAGTCATGAGGGCATTTAAGGAACAAGAAGACATTAAAACAATGTGAGGACATTTAAGGAACAAGAAGACATTAAAACAATGTGAGGACATTTAAGGAACAAGAAGACATTAAAACAATGTGAGGACATTTAAGGGACATGAAGACATATAATGTGAGGACATTTAAGGAACAGGAGGACATTATAACAATCTTCAGGACATTTAAGAAACATGAAGAGATAACAATGTGAGGACATTTAAGGAACAGGAGGACATAATAATGTGAGGACATTTAAGGAACAAGAAGACATTAAAACAATGTGAGGACATTTAAGGAACTTGAGGACATTAAAAAATTGTGAAGACATTTAAGGGACATGAAGACATAATAATGTGAGGACATTTAAGGAACAGGAGGACATTAAAACAATGTGAGGACATTTAAGAAACAGGGAGATAAAAATGTGAGGACATTTAACGAACTTGAGGACATTAAAAATTGTGAAGACATTTAAGGTACATGAAGACATAATAATGTGAGGACATTTAAGGAACAGGAGGACATTAAAACAATGTGAGGACATTTAAGAAACAGGGAGATAACAATGTGAGGACATTTAAGAAACAGGGAGATAACAATGTGAGGACATTTAAGGAACTTGAGGAGATAACAATGTGAGGACATTTAAGGAACAGGAGGACATTAAAACAATGTGAGGACATTTAAGAAACAGGGAGATAACAATGTGAGGACATTTAAGAAACAGGGAGATAACAATGTGAGGACATTTAAGAAACAGGGAGATAACAATGTGAGGACATTTAAGGAACTTGAGGAGATAACAATGTGAGGACATTTAAGGAACAGGAGGACATTAAAACGATGTGAGGACATTTCAGAAACATGGAGACATTAAAGGAACTTGGAGACATTAAAGCAACATTAGGACTTCATAGCGATTCATTCCTAGAAGACTAAGGCATAAAAAAGTAATTGTGAGTGGAGCATGAATAAAGTTATCACACATCTCAGTCTGGATATCTTGTCTTCCTCTTTATTGGGTCATTTCTTTGAACATATATCATTAAACCGGTGATGGAAATCCTCCTTTTAAACAACCTTGTCCTTAATTCCAAGGGTAATGTTTTGGTTGTACAGTAAAAGTTCGGATAAGAGGGGGAAAATGTATTACGTGAATTAGGGAACTTGTAATTACACTTGTTAAAATGTGAACAGACGAGCTTCATTCTCCCCGTTTAATCACTGTCTTTAATCCAATTAGCAGCTCTTCCTCCGAAGGACCATCATCGGCGTTTTATAGCGATTATAACTCTCAACACAGACGGAGATGTTTTCCATCATCCTCAGGCGTCCTGAACGAACGCGGAGGTCTGGGTCATAAATAACCCTGTCAATCATCTGCTGGTGGTGAAGGCAGGTAAGAGGAGCACATTAATAAGTCTCACCTCAGACGGCAGGTTTGGAAGAGATTCTCAACATCCCCACCGATGTGTGCAACGTCTGAAACAACAAGTGTGAATAATCTAAAGCCAACTTCTGATTGGATCCTCCCTCGGATATCTAACTGTGTTTTACTTCTTCTACATCATTTTGCTGTATATCTATAGATATAGATCTATAGATTTATATATACCCAATCCAGAATAAGGAACCAAAATATATAGATGGAAATTAAAATACAGGTATGAAGTGGATTCAAATATAAAGAAAAAGGGAATCAGTCTGATCTCAAATGGTTTAAATAGTCCAGGTGCAGATGTGCAGTAGTTGTATGTATATATGTATATATATATATATATATATATAAACTCATATCTCATCTCCCCTATGACCACCTGGAGTAGGTAGAAAATCATGAAAATCGTGCAACAGTGCATTGTGGGTCTAGAAAAGCCCCTGCAGGTCACATGTCACATTTATGGATAATGAGCGAAAACCAGCAACACCTACAGCACCTGTAGGTGACAAACATGAACCTGTAGGTGCTGTAGCACATATAGCACCTGTAGCACCTGTAGCACCTGTAGCACCTATAGCACCTGTAGCACCTGTAGCAACTGTAGCACATATAGCACTTGTAGCACCTGCAGCACCTGTAGCACCTGTAGCACCTATAGCACCTGTAACACCTGTAGCACCTGTAGCACCTGCAGCACCTGTAGCACCTGTAGCACCTGCAGCACCTGTAGCACCTGTAGCACCTGTAGCACCTGTAGCACCTGTAGCACCTGTAGCACCTGTAGCCCTGGCGGCGCTGTACCTCTGAGTGACATCCAGGAGGCCAGGAAAGATGCCATTACTTTGAATTCTCCCTCTTCTCCATTCTGCACACGTGTCTAAAGTTCAGGTCGGGTCTGTGTGAGATAATATGTTCTCTCCTCTCTACTTTCCTTTTTGCTGATGCAGTTTCATCACCTTATCAGGACGCCCGCGTGATCCTGAACGCCACTCTAAAGGTAATCAGGAGAGTCAGACTAATCTGCAGGATTTTGTTCTTCTCTCCTATACCACACACACACACACACACACACACACACACACACACACACACACACACACACACACACACACACACACACACACACACACACACACACACACACACACACAC
>VRLP01003069.1:0-70000 GCA_009660295.1 Lophius piscatorius
CCAGGATTGATTATAAGATCTCTCTCCTCACTCACCAGTGTATCCATGGTAACGCACCCCCCTACCTAAAAGAACTACTCACCCCACTGACCTCGACACGATCTCTCCGTTCTACCCACTCATACCGCCTCCTCCTTCCCCGGACTAAGCTCAGCGGGTGATCGGGCTTTCTGTTCTGCTGCCCCTCATCTGTGGAATGCCCTCCCTGACCATCTGAGGGCTCCACAGACGACTGACACATTTAAAAAAGGACTTAAAACTTTCCTTTTTAGCAGAATCTATAACTTTAATTAACATTGCTGCTTTTTGGTCAGGCTTTTATATAGTTATTATATAATTTTTTTATTGATGCTTTTATCTGCTTTTACCTTGTAGCACTTTGAGATTTGATCCAAATGTAAAGCGCATTATAAATTAAATGTATTATTATTATTATTATTAACTCACCTCAATCAGCTGTGTAAATCACCTTACTTGGCGCATACTCCTCTCTCTCCCCAGCAGCTCCAGTCTTAACCACACTCACCTCCACATTGCCTCACTGCCTGACTTAGGCTGGGGAGCTATCCAAAGCCATATCCGGCCTAAGGATCACCTTGAACTTAAATGGCTGTAGAGCCAGATATCCCCAGATGTTGCATGCATGGACATCTTTCGTGTGGAGCCACTGGAGGGGAGCATGGTCCTAACAGAAGGTGAATGGGCATAACAGCTGGTATTACCGAATGGCCTTTCTCCGCTGTGCTGTACCGACACTCTCTCTGACAGCTTCTGTATGTCTGTATGATGTAGAGCACAGGGAAGTCGATACCCTAGAACTGCGGGGACCGAATGGCCCCCCAGCCCTCTATCTGATGCATTAGACTGTAACATAAAGGGGAGAGAGAAATCACGTGTGTGAAGTAGGGTCTCCACTTCAAACCCCCTAACCCGTGAAGTGGGGAAACAGACAATATGAGAGGGCGAAACAGAGCCTGTTTCACCCTCTCAAGCACTGCCTGGCACTACTCCGTCCACCGGACTGGATCTTAATTACCCTTTCAGGTGAGGTCAGTCAGGGGGCTGGTTGGATCTGCAAAGTAGGGAATGAACCATCAACAGTTACCTGCCAGCACGCATCAAAAATCCCCTCACCACTTTTTAGTCTAGGGTTTTGAACAGTCCTATCTAATTTATTTTTCCCTGTGGATCGTGTGATGCTTTAGCCTTATAAAAGGCGATAGCATATGCAGTGTGCGAGCGCAGTACCCGATCTATGATGGGCTGGACAGTGGCTGGAACTCCAAACAACCCTAGTGGAAGTGTGACAAATTAGTTCAACCTGTATGGAGTGAAGAAAGCCATTTTTTCCTAGTCATTCTTCATTCGTCATTCATCTTGTGATAATCCTAACAGAACTGAATAGACCCGCCCTTCTTGCTCACCAAAATTATGGATCTACACTAGGGACTGCTGGACTCTCCACTACCCCCAGCTCCAGCTTGTCCTTCACTTCTTCCTGAACCACTTTTCTCTTGTGTCCAGATAACTGATTATGACTTAAACGCACTCATCCCAGGGCAAGTCTCAAATGATGCTGTAGGAGATATGTGAATCCTGGTAGAGGGGAGAACACATCGGCAAAAATTTGTTCCAAATGGGCAACATCGGTTCTCTGGGAAGGTGAGAGATGGTCATCACAAAGGAACGAAGCGAGATTGGTAGATTTTGGTTCTTCGCACTCCAACTGATCTCTCTAAAACATTGTGGTCACCAGAGAAACGGACTCCGCCTCTCTCCATGCTTTGAGGTATTTGAGGTGGTAGAACTGCATTTCCCCGCCCCTGTCAAAATGCATACCCTTCTTGTTGACCTTGCCTACTCCTTGACTTCAAAGGGTCCTTGCCTAATTTAGAGCTGGAAGAAGGAAATTATACAAACACGTTATATTCCATTATATCCCATAGATCCCAATCGTCTTAGTTTCACTGTTGACCCATGTCAGCCCATTGTTGTCGTTCCTCGGCCTTGAGCAAATTCTCCTAGGACAGCTGCCCGTCCCCTAGCTTTCTTTCACGTAGTTCAAAATCCCACGTGACTTCCTGCCGAACAGCAGTTCAATGTGAGGAAATCCTGTTGTGGCCTGGGGAAGCTTCCACAATGCAAACAACAGAGTATCTCTCCACTTATCCCAGTTGCTAGTGCACAGACTTACGGATCATGGTTTTGTTCGGACATTCAACAAGGCAGGGGAGGAAAAACAGTATTTGGTTTAGAGTGAGGTGGAGGGACAAGCAGGTGTCTGTTCAGCTGTGGGTCACTGCGGGATGCCAGTGTTTGGTGGGCAGTTGTTGTTCCTCTGAAGGCCACTGGCTTGGATGGCCAGATGTTCCTTCGTGAGGATGAAGGCAGCCGACAGGTCTGCATGGCCATGGCACTGCAACCACTCCCAGGTCTTGGCAGAAGACCCTCCATGATCTGCACCATTATCAACTGCTCCATAATCCGTTCCTTGCCTGGCCGAATCTTTCAGTTGTAACCACCCTGGAGTGGTGTCCTCAGCTGTTATACCAAGACAAAGCCCCAGCTCACATACCATCCCTACCAACAGGTCCTACCTTGAATACCCCATGCCCTCTAGTACAGCCCTCTACATCTTAAACCTCCCTTGGGATGCAGCAGGCAGGTTGTGTGCTGCGGCATGCAGTTGCATGCAGTTACCTTCACCTCACATGCTTCCAAAAATGACGGAGGGTTGATGCCGGCAAGTGAGTGAAGTTGAGGGGATTGCAGCACAGCTTCAGGCTGAGATAGCCGCCTTTCCAGCAGCTGGGTCTGTTTCTTTGAAGTCATACCCAAAGCCTTATCCTGAATACAGAAATATCTTGGTGTATTTCATCCTAACTCACCAAAGCATGCCTAAACCTTGCCTGCGAGTTGTCTCTGCCCAAAGGCTGGTTCACTGCTAATGTTACTTTGTTTTCTCACACCCAGCCAGCATCTTTCTCATATACTTTAATTTTCACACGTTCATGTTCTTGCCCAAACCACTGACTTTACTGACAACCAAACCCCATTAAACTGTTTGATTTTATTCAGTTTCTCTTTCATAAATAAATAAGTTATTATTTGCCGTAAGTTCCTCCAAACTTTATTATGACAAATGTCATAAATTGAGGTCATGACAAGTTTAAAACATGGTAAATCTTGTAGACTGTCTCTTCAGTTTTTGCAACTCAGTCGATAAGAGCTACATGTGGTCGTAAAGAGAAGAGACTACAAAATAAAAGGTCTGTAGCAGGGTATCAATACAACGGCCGCTTATTTTATAGCTGTTTGTTCTATTGTTCCTGTGAAGAGACGTCGCTAATCTATGATGACATGACAGACAGATCTCTGTCAGCGACAGCAGTTCAGCATCATTCAAACACACACACACACACACACACAGATGGCCTCATCAATAACAGCACAGAGACTGGAACAGAAGGGAATTTGAAACGTTTTAGCCAAAAATGTTTCCATTATCAAAGAGTTTTTTGCAGAAACGTTTCAGATTTCGTTTTGCTCTCCATCTTCGTGGGCAAAGAGGATCAACCGAAGTTGGTCAGCTGATCCCTCAGGAAGTACACCTGCCAACAATTCTTTCAAAAAAATATTTTTACGTACAATGTTTTGCAGTTAGGACCTCTAAATAAGACATTCTACATGTGAGACTGCTCATGCTCTCCCTGAAGGCGCCATCCACTCCTCTGACCCACTTCCGCCTGCTGTCCAATCCAATTATCCAATCATCTGTTCAGTGCTAAGGAATAATGCTTTTTACAATAATTACACAATAGTGAAAAAGATACAGAAAATGCTGTTTTCCTCAGATCTCTCCAGAGATGGTCTTCTATATTGCGCACAATCTATTTTTATTTCAGTTGATTGCAGTCAAGCAACAGAGAAGCATACGCTTTTCTGTGATCGTTGCTTGTGTTTTCTGTTTGAATGATTCTCTGTATCAACATTATTTGACTCCATCTCTCCTACACCTACACTTCTTCCCACTAACAAGCTTCTGTATATCATGCCCATAGGCCACACGCTGAGATAGGACCGGGTGGCCTCATGCGTCAGACCTACCTTGTGTGCTGGTCCCCACAACCCCAATCCTCCCAACATCAGTGGGATGTTCCAGCTGTGTCTCCTCTTGGTCTTTCTTATGCTCTGCAGCTGCACAAAGGTATTGCCCGCCCTCTTTTTCACACCATCACCCACAGAGATGATTCTTGGATCCAATATACCGCAAGATCTTGATGGTGGTGTTACTGTGATGCCTCATGAAGATTGAGGAAGTGTCTCACTCTTGCAGGTCTCCTCTTCTAACTCCTTGGAGCTTGTGAAGGAGAAGTGGAGCAGCTACAAAAACCAGTGCCTGGAATACCTCAATACCAGACCCCCCCCTACAGGTGAGCCCTTTCCTTCTAACGTGAGCTCATGTTTGAATCCGTACAGGAGATTGAATTGGGCCTGACTTACCGAAGAGCACAGATGTCATAGTTCTGCTCTCCCCTGCAGGGCTGGTGTGTAATAGAACCTTTGACCTGTATGCCTGCTGGCCTGATGGACTCCCAGGAACCACTGTCAATGTCTCATGCCCATGGTTTTTGCCATGGTACCGTAAAGGTATGTGAGTGTTTATGTATATATGTGGGGTCTATGTCTGAAACATCTAAAAAAAAGCACATCGAGAGAACTGGTTGGTCGTAATTTAAAATTTGTTGCTAGTGAAAACCACAACATAGTATCATTCAGCTGTTTTTGTTTTTTTGTTTTTTTTTGTGGCCCCTACGATCTTCCCTCATCAGCATTTTTTCCTGCTGCGCATCTGACACAGTAAGGAGGTTTAAGATGGACACTTTTCTGATTTTAGAATTAAATCATCCCAAAAGAATATTCCGGTTTGACTTTTTACACGAGCAAGGATGTAATTGGAAATGTTGTTTACGTACACCACACATCAATCGGAAGAGCTGTCAACAGTTGAGTGACAAGCGCTAAATGACCAATAGATGAGAGTTTCATCAGACGGTGTATTTCTATCATGATATCGGGCAGTTTTTCTTGTTACTGAGATGCTTTTAGTGAAGAAACAGTTCATAATAACTCATGTTTACTTCTATATTGGAGGTACGAGGGAGAGAGAGGGAGGAAAGACGTTTTTTCTGTTTTACTCAACATTACGACTTTAACAAGCATTAAGTTATCAGTGAGGCCGTGTTGGTTGGTAAACTAGGTGCAAGCCCACTGCATACATCAATTTGACATCATGTGCATGCTGCAAATTAAGAAAATATCTTCATCAATTTCACAACACAAGCACGCTGCAAAAAGCCACAAAACAACACACTAAGAGAAACGATCTGCAAAAGCCACAAGACAATGGAAGTGTTTACGTAGGATAGGATTGATGGGTGAAGGATCGAGTGATGGGGTGAAGCATCCCCCGACACGCTTTTTTATTGCTTCATGTAGTGAGTAAAACACATATAATACATAAATGTGTCATGATTTTTTGATTAGCCGTGGCAGTTTCACTTAACTTCCGGGTCATGCACTTATAAAACTTAAGTTAACATAACTTAATCAACATTGCAACATCGCAGCATGCACATGTTGTCAAACTGTTGGTTGCAGAATGTTTGTTGTCAAAATGATGTATGCAGTGAATTTGCCCTGTCGGCCACAGTAGTAAACTCACCAGAAATGATACTTCAACATCAACATCATTTTGTCTGATCCACTTGATTGTCGTAGGATTAATACATAAGCATAGATTGCTGATTATAAGATTGACGTCTTCAAAGTTTTCCAGCACTTTCTAATTTGTCCACAGCATCTGTCTATCATAGTTCCTGACGGGTTTTTCTGCGACCTGTTAATTGAGTTAATTATTTCTTACTTTTCCACTCAATTTTTGGAGAATTTGCATCAAAAATAAATTATCCGCTGTTGTCTAGATGATTAAATGCCGGCATCGTGCACGTGAATAGTGCTGCCCGGGCACAGGCTCACCAGGGATTATTCCGAAACAGCGTTTACATGCAGCGGTTGTCTTTCAGAAAGCATTTATACTATCCCCTTGCAAATAAAAATAATAATTCAGAAAGGGGTGTTTACATGCAGCATTTTCTTTCTGATTAGATGTCTTCTGATCCACTAGCCATCTTTGCTTCAAATAGACATGGCTAGTGACTAGCTGGTGAACAGATTCGAGCATTGATCTAATAAAGAGCCATATATTTCCCTCAGGAGTTGGTGGAATGGAAGCAGGAGGAAGAAGAAAGAGAATGATAGTGACATTAATCACGTTAACAGAAACACAACTATAGAATGCTAATGAGGCTCGATTTCGGCTGGAGTTGTGAATAAACTACAAGACTCTACTCATTATATTCTTTCTAAGGATTTTCCATCTGCTTTTTATACCATGGTAATGCAGTTGTTCCTAAAAACATTTTTGGATCTGGTCTTCAACAGAGGCATCTTCAACCGGATCAGAGACTTCCTCTCTGACTGTCCTCAGAGGGTAATTTCTTGTAATAATTTGTCAGAGGTGATCGTGCTGAATACAGGGGCCAATCCTATTATTACTTCCGCCTGCTGTCCAATTACCACTATTCTCTGTTTATACATATGAGTTTGGGAATGAACATACTAGTTTTAGTTTATTTAAGTATGCTGATGATATGGCTCTGGTTGCTGTACTGCAGAGAGGAGATTCTGAGGTAGAGAGTTTATATCTCAACCTTGTTTCATCTCTTCAGAACTGTTTGAACTTGGAGAGCAGGAATAAGCTGCAGAAAACTGTGAATATTGCCTCCAAAATCTTTGGGAAACCAAAAAAAAAACGCTCTGTGACATTTATGATCTTCTAATATGCAAAGCTCACAGAATACTCAATGAACCCTCCCATCCTTTGCACAGCGTATTGGAACTTTTACCCTCAAGTAGGTGCTATAGATTACCAATGGCAAAGAAACCCTTTGTTCCTAATGCTGTGAAAGCAATAAATTCATTTAGGAGACGTTAGACCTGGACAGAGTGGAGCTTTGCCGACTTTGCTGTGGTCAATCGATGTGTGCTTAGGGATGAAATAAATTGTATCTTAATTACTTTTATTTTTTATTCATGTGAATAGGATGATGATGTACAGTTTGTATGAACAATATTTTATGCAACATGCTACGATGGTGAAACCGAAGGCAAATTTCCAAGTGCACAATAAAGTTTTTATATTCATATTCACATTCATATGCTGCTGTTATTCACAGGTTCAGAGATTAGTAAATTTTGTGGTGAATAAGTACAGTAGTAAATTAACCCAATATTTACAGTTATACTTTTATAGAACAAACATGCCCTGCATGGAGGGAAATGTTCCTGTTTTTTTCTGTATCTTATATAACATTCTTCAAATGCTTCTTCTTTTCCTGTCAGTAAACACGGTTTTGAGAGCGAAGGAGTGTTCGAAATGTTGATTATCAATGTGAGGCACAAGCCAAGCGATGCACCACTAAAGCCGAGCGTACCCAGTACGGTTTTAGTTTGATTCGAGCCAGATCAGACACTGTGCTTCATGTGGTTAAGACAAACAAGTAGTCATAAAGTAGAAAGTGCACTTTGTGGCTGGTAGCAACTGCACAGCAAGGAGGAGAATTAAAGGGTTTTAGATGTCCGACTAGTGCTAGCTATCAAGTTAACACTCCAAACAGTCAAACGTAGCTAGCTTACCTCCAAATCTCTCTGCAGCTTAGAGCAGCCATATCATCCACACCGTCCTATCCACATACGAGTCCATTTGCGCCAGCGCCTATTTTTTTTAAGAGGTTTCAGCACACAGGATGGCACATGAAGATGAAGACAGCTCATTTCTGTATTGTTAACATGTTGCTAGCAAAGAAACTTCTTGCTGCATTTCAAACAAACTTTACTGACAATGATCAAAATATCTAATATATATATATATATATATATATATATATATATATATATGTGTACACCAATGAATTTCTGGAAATTATTTGCTGGGGACCTCCTCCTGCCCTCCTACTTGTCCGACCTCCAGACGGACAAGTGGGAAGTAAAATAAAGACTTTGCTTATCCCGTGCAAAAGCACTGCACGAAACACAATTGCATGGGTGTAATTGCTAAATCACACAAGGTGCTCAGTTAATAGGAATATAGACAATATCACTACCACTACATTTCTGCAGGTCGCAGAAAGTTTTGAGCCAAGTCTGTAAAATCTAATGATCCAGTAAAAGCATGGAAAATTTTAAATTGAATTGCCTCCATCCTTCAGTTTAATGACTGAAGAGAGAAAGACTATATGAATTTTTTATTTCTATGTATAAATGTGTACATGAACGTTGGTTTAAATATGCAGGTATGCGTATGGGAGAAATGTCTGAAATCTAAAACTGGACAACTTGTAACAAAATCCCAACTACAAAATAGCACTGATTCATCCATTCTCCCTCGATGATAAATCCAACTTCTGGCATGAGAGAGGGTACTAGTATAAACTCACTCCATATGGGCAGCCCTTAGGATCGGGAAAAAGCTCTTATACATAGCATACATACATCTTGGATCTTTTTCAAATATAATTTAAAAATAATATCAAAATTACATTTATATTTTTGTTTAAATCAGAGACCATTTGGCTTCTTTTCTTATGTTGAATTGGAAGTCTTGACTTCATTTAAGAATGTAGAGCCGTTTCACTGACAACATGTGAGAAGAGCATCGATAAAATTCCTCCTTTAGAGTGATTTGAAAATGTTATGCTGTAGCCACACAGCTCAGCTGATGCCCTTGCCAGTCAGTAGGATGAAAGAAATGATTAACGTGGATGAATTATTTTTTGACAGGATTGTACAGTGTTTTCAGGAAGTTGATGTCAGTTTGACCCGGACTATTCATTCGTGTAAAGTGAGTCAATGGGGAGGTGGGTCCATAATGGCTTTAGAAGCACTTTGTGTTCTTGCCAACACGGGCGATATCCTGGAGTATACTCACTGCTATTCTTGTTTTCACTCTGTCAGGAAAGCTTTGAAGAGAAATTCTGACATGCCACACTTTTCTGATTGGTGTTGTTGAGCCTTCCAGACTACACATGGCTGTTCGCTGATTACGTCACACTTCAATCGTGTTAAAATTGAGCCAAAATTTTGTAGTCTGAACCAGACATTACAGCAGATTTCTCTCTGTTTCTAGCATTGAAGCACCAAAGACTTTCTGACTGACTGATGATCACATATCAT
The DNA here is from genome assembly GCA_009660295.1 of Lophius piscatorius. NCBI lineage: Eukaryota > Metazoa > Chordata > Actinopteri > Lophiiformes > Lophiidae > Lophius > Lophius piscatorius. The sequence goes on from VRLP01003069.1 coordinate 9,295, forward strand.
CAGCTGTAATTATCAGAGCCAGGCCCGCTCCAACCTCAGCATATGATATCCTTGAGGGATGGCATCCTTTTCCTCATTTGGATTGAATAGCTGTTGTTTACAATGAATAACTGTTGTTCTTTTACAATTCTGGTGCTGGTGCTGGTGTTAATAGATATTCCAAAATAATGGAAATTATGTCAGGTAGCGGAAATGGGCTACACTCTACTGAGGATCTCTTTGCATTTGTGGAATAAGGGACCACAGCTTTGTTACATTTCAGATGTAATGTTACATTTTACTGTTTGATGTGGAGAGGACAACAATACTAGTCAGCCTGTCTTTGCTCTATAAAGTCACATGGAGTTACTGTCAGTACTGCAGTCAGTCAGGGCCTCAGCTCTGGTATCAGTCTGCCATTATATTGTCATTGTACTGGATAGGATTGCTTTTCACATATTGTCTGGACCAAGTCTGGCTCTGGCAGCGAAACTAGACTTTAAGGTTCCCCCACCTGACAACTCTCATTTTAAACCCTGATCCCAAAGTGAGGTGATAGCATATCAGCTGGTGCAAGAAATAACCGCACTACAAAATAAAAATTTTATAAAAAATTCGGTCAAGAACACTCTTTGTATACTTATGCCATAGTTTACTTTTCATACAATCCTCCCATTCACAATTTTCAAGCATGCTCACTCTTAAACTTGTGTTATCTGAACATGGCTCTCTCTGTACCTTTATTTAATTCATTTTGCTGCTATCCCCAGATTCATAGCTTCATCATTTCATCAGCATTATCAGTCTCAGAAGAGTTGTCAGCCACCACCACTACCAGAGTCTTGATTCCATGGGAATTTATTACACTGTTCCTTTGGGCAGATGTCATTAGTCAGATATCTATAGAAATATCTGAGGTGCATTATGGATTCAATTAAGTTAAAAAAAGATGGACGAAAAGTCTGTATTTACATTCTACCTGAACACAACATCTTATACTGTGCATCTCTGTGTGAGCAGTTCAGCAGGGTCTGATCTACAGAGTCTGCAATGAAGATGGTGAATGGTTTCGAAAGAATACCAGCGAATGTGAGGACGACCCTGGTGAGGTGTGTGTATACACTAGTATGTGTGCGTGTGTGTTGCTTTATTTATAAAACTGTTTACTTATGTTTATGAGTTGGTGCTTGTGTGTGTATAAGTGGAAAATGTTAGGAAAATGTGACTAAAGTGACACTTAGCTATGACGACAAATGTAATGTTAAGTGTTGGTGGTTTTGAATGAAGGCAACAATGACACTGCCTCTCCTCCTGGTTCTACAGCAGCAGTACGGCCGTATCCTAAGCCAGTTACGGATCATGTATACAGTGGGCTACTCACTCTCGCTTGGAGCTCTGTTACTGGCCCTGGGAGTCCTCATCTCCTTCAGGTACAACATGCATGAGAAATCAACATCGATAGGATTAGAAGGAAAAATTAGTTAGAGAGATGAAAAGAAAACACAGATAGAGGGGACTAATTTCAGATGTACCAGTAGATGTACCACCTTCCTTTCCGAAAGCCTTTCTGATTGCCCGTCCCTGCATATAAACGCTGTATCGGAAAGCTTTCTGCTTGAGTTGTATCTGCGCATGCCCAGCGTTGTGACGTAATGCTCCGGCAGAGTTTTTTCAGCGGCGCGGCACATTTTAAGTATGCCGACTCCATAACAGTACCGGTCTACATCAGAGAGGGATTTATTCATTGCAAGTTTGAAATAGTTTAACATATTTGAACGGTTAGATGGACGAAAAGTCACTTCCGCACATGCCCTCTTTGTCCTATGCTTCCTCTTGGCGCTTGTCGGCGGTTGGCACCCAACTTGAAGCATTATCGCCACCTTATGAACGGGAGTGTGGATCGTCTGCGCATGTGTGAAAGTGTTTCCGATTAGGTGAGTCGATGCATGTAAACACCGGGTCAGAAAAGATCACAAGTCATGCAAACAGGCGACCAAAATTGCAATTCGGAAAGGTTTAATTCGGAAAGGAGAAAAGTGTCCCACGTAAACCCACCTAGTGAGGGAAAAAGAAGATGGTGGATTAATGAATGAAGAAAGAATGTGAAGCACAAAAGTAAATAATAAAATATAGGATGCAATGCAAACAAAACATGAAAGTCAGATGCTGTCACATGCTGTCAATTTTCACCAGGAAGCTCCACTGTATGAGGAACAACATCCACATGAACCTGTTTGCCTCTTTCATCTTGAGAGCTGTGTCCATCCTGGTGAAAGACGCTCTGCTGACCCTCACACTGGAGTCTGGGAGCAGCAGTGACACCCGCACTCGTGCTTCGGTCAATATACCGGTCAGTAAAATCACATGCTCAGACCTCATCACTTGTGAATTGTGTTCATGTGATGCTACTTAGCATGAACTCAGGGTTAACCCTTTTATTCGATGTTTCGCACTTGTCCGTAAAGTTGCAAGCACTTGATGAAAGAGATGGCATTCTTGTTCAGAATAGAAGTATTAGGATGTGAAGAGGAGATTTCCCATTCCCTCCCAAGCTTGAAAATTAATTGTAAATATAAAATTAATAATTGCGCATTCATTCTGAGGCTAATCCAAAGTTTTTATCTCTACGTATGTAAAGTAGGTTCCACAACCCCTTTTTTGGACACCCATCATTTCAGTTTAGTATGAATTTGAAATATATTACCATGTCCCAAATGTAATGATTTATTACGTATAAGTGTGTGTGAGTGTGTGCGTGTGTGTGTCTGTGTGTCTGTGTGTGCGTGTGTGTGTGTGTGTGTATACACGGTACATAACGTATCTCTGATAAAGAGACATTGCCATTTTATTGGTTGGGCATGTTATATTGACGACGTTGATAATTTCCAGAAAAAAACAGGTGAATGAAAATATTTGCAATTTTAAATGAAGACATTCAAATTTGTTTTACAAAACCTCTGAAACAGAGGTCTTTCATTGCAAGGAAGGAAACCACAGAAATCCTTCAACTCTGACCTGCTTTTGTAAGTCACAGTTTGAGCATTGTGTGACTCTGAGGTGTGACTCAGAGTTAATTCATCTGAGCTGGAGGGGAGTTTTTGTCAGCATAGAGCTCTTATTTGGAGAAGGAGTCTCAGCCGCCATCAGAGAAGGTTTCACCTTGAACTTCTGTTTATTTCCTCACAACCTCATCCTGTGCCTTGTATCAGGCTGTGACGTGGTGCCGTGGTGCTATGGTGATGATGCAGTACAGCGTGATGGCCAACAACTATTGGCTGCTTGTGGAGGGCATCTACCTCCACAGCTTGCTGGTCATCACTGTGTTCAGTGAGAGGAAGTACTTCGCCATTTACATGATCATAGGCTGGGGTAAGAATGAAAACACTACATATTTAAATGATACTCTGCACTCTCATCCTCAAATACTTGTCATTCCAAAAATACAAAAAAGTTAGAGATTTGGAGCCATTAGTGTACCAATTTGCTTTCTTATGCTTGTATATGTTTGGTAACTTTACCATCTCAGTACGTGTGGGAATAATGAGATCTGTACATGTGTCAAATAATCTTAAAATCTGTACTGAGTTTCAGATGGGTAGAGCAGAGGTCACCAACTGACATGCCCCAGTCCAAATCTCAGCTGCAAAGTCAATTTAGTTAACTGAGAAAATGTTCAGCCTTTTTTTTTAAACTTTTGTTATCAAAGTGATTTTTAATTATTAGATGTCTTTTACCTTCTTTCAGTCACAAGACGAGCTGAAGTGTTAGCCCAGGATGCACAATCCCATGCCGCTATTCAGAGCACACCTTGTACAGTTTCCGCTTTCAATCACTCACTTGACAGATATAATGGCCAGCAAAGCGGCGTAGCAGAGGAATTATAAGCCGAGACAAGTTGCTCGCGTTTTGGAAGACGAGAAAAAAACAGACATTCTGGCCTTCTTTACTGACGTGACATCAGATCACATTTTCGTTCTGAATCACCACATTTCATTGGAGGCGAAATTAATCTGCAAGCGGGAAACTGGATCTGTACAGGTGAAACTTAATGACCTCTGAGGAAATGTTACAGAGCAGTGTAGCGTTTGGAGACAAAACTTGACACTGTTTTCCCTGGTCTTAGCAATGTTTGGCTCTGAATACAGCTGTGAATCAGCATTCCCAATGGTTGTCATTAATACATCCAAATTAGGGCGGCAGTAATCGATTATTTTAATAATCATTATTCTATTGATTATACTGGCTATTAATCGAGTAATTGAATAAGAAATATTGCTTGCTTTGCTATTTTTTAAAATCCTATTGTAGTCCAAATCACAATTAGAAAGGGCCTTCTAATACTTAAAGGGTCGCTTACATGGATACTTTTTTTCTAAATAGGCATTTCTTCCAATCTTTTTTGGAATAAGGGGGACCTACCTAATGTCTCAGTTTATGGCAGTGCAGCATCCAAGGAATCACAGTTGAACCACCAATTCAACAACCACCAGAGTCACTATCAAAGTCTATCAGTCTTTGTCTGACTTTTTAACCTCCCCCACTTTCAGGCAGAGTGAGCATCTGTTAGCACTCAAAGACAGATTGTTCCCCTTGTCTCCTCCCTTCACGAGGTGAGGTGCGTCTCCTGGGAGACGCCGGTCCGGTGCTTGACAAGTGAGATGAGATGAGGTGACCTGTAATAATAATAATGATAACTTCAATTATAAAGCGTCTTGTAGAGAGTTTATCCTGTTTGCAACGAGTGGCTAGCAAAATATGGACTGTAACACGATACCAGGGTTAGCAGGCTACCGGCGGATAGTACGGGACGATCTTGGCCACGTCCCCGTTGAGTGTCGCACCACTGTGAGTATCCATTTCCGTATCTATCAGACAGCCATTCAGTGTTTGAGGTAATGTAACGGTTAGGTGAGGAAGAAGCGCGTTACAACACAGTCCACTGTATAGTTGTTCAGATTTAAACAAAGTAATAATCGAGTTACTCAAATTTTTCGAGGACTCGTTTAAGTCCTAATCCAACTACTACTCAAGGAGACGCGATGAACCGCTGCATCCCTGTTTAAGAACGGCACCGACCATATTCCTCCAAAAACACGAACAGAACCATTATTCCCACTGATGTTTTGAAGAACAGAGAGTGAGTTGAATAAACCAAAGAAAGTAAGTCGTTTTTTTTCTTCAGCTTTGTCCTCATATCTTTAAGTGATTATTTCCGGCCTAAGAGAACATTTCATTTAATTGTCCTTCGAGAAGGTAATTTTTTTGTGGACTTTATGGAGTAATTTATTTGCGATCCAAAAAAGATTAAAGGGTTTATTGCACTTTTTATACACCACATCTTTGTACAATATAGCTACTGTATTTTTGATAATTACTGATTTTTCGATTTGAAATACTGAAGCCCATTTTTCTCTCTGAATGCACATATGCTGTGAGGTTCTAAGAAAGACTAGTTGATTCTTAGGCTCATTTCTGATTAAATGAGCATATTATTATTATTGTTTAAGGGTGTCACATTTGTATAGACTGAAAGGAATTCATTTATTATGATATTGAAGAGGGATTGAGGATTTTGTAGCAATTTCTTTTAGATAATTGTCCAGTATAAGCAATGCATTTTTAAGTGTATTAGTCATTTTCTAGGCTGTGCAGAAATGCGTTTTTTACAAAACTAAAAATTTTTTCCTTGAAAATGAACTAGTCTCGTCAGTTTGGCAAAAAGCATGTACACGCATTTGCATTTGCTTTAGAAGTCACCAGGGCAGGGTTGAAGGACTGGACCACTTGCAATTATAGTTTAATATCTCTTCTTCCTCTGTACAGGACTCTGCAAATATGTATTCAAAAATGTGTGTAAAAAATGATATTTGTTAATGCATGTATCGGACAGAAAATGTCTGCAAATCACCACATGCATATTCACACAAAGTGCAATCTGTTATCTGCTATACACACTTAAAATCCATCTTTGGAGTGATTGATACAGTAGGTGAAAATCATTGTCACCACAAATCGGATAAAATGTCTCAATAACTTCATGTGTAACAACAGTTTACTCTGTTCACCTATTGAAAGTCAGCTAACTTTCACATCTTTCTTGTGTCCTCCTCAGGTGCACCACTTATATTTGTGCTGCCGTGGATCACTGTGAAATATCTTTATGAAGATGAGGAGTGAGTGCCTTTATGTAGTTGCATAAAACAAGAGGCAGTTTAGAAGTTACATCTTTTATCAGCAGCCGCTGAAATTGCACATTATAGTTTGATTACAGTGAGAAAAAGATCTGATTAACAGCAGCATTTTTGTGTGTGTAGATGCTGGGAAAGAAATATCAACATGGGATATTGGTGGATCATACGTTTTCCAATACTGTTTGCTTATCTGGTAAGGCTGCCTGTTTTGAGTTTCTCTTACCCTCACGGTCTCTCAAAATGTGATCCAGTTCTGGCCCCGACCATGTCTTGTTTTTGCTGCAATTAGAGATGTGATTGTGTTTGGGCACTTGTTTGTTTCTTTGAACCTATGCAGGTTGAAGTGGACTAGTGCGGAGAAAAACATGTATGAACTCTCCGGTAACTTGAAAGACTCATCTTTAGCTCTTACGAAGAATCCGCTGTCATCATTGGTGTTAATATCTCACCTCGCTGAATGCTCTATTTTATGTGGGCTAAGTTCTATCCCTCAAAGAGAAAGGAAGGAAGAAAATGAGTCAAATGTTTAAATAAGTCATTTTATTATATCCTAGACTGAATGTGACATGATTCCTTTTGCATTTTATTGTACTCCAATATAGTCCTAAATTACTCATAATTTCAAGTCCATCAGGATATTCAAAACCATATCCACAATATTAAAAAACAAATTCCTTGTGCTTGCCCATTTTTGCATCCAACAGCAAAAAAAAGGTTTACTTCCTATCTGATATATCCCAAACACTGACAAGGGCCATTGTAGCAAGATAATCAATGTTATTGTTGTTATTTTGACCTCAACTGTCAGTGTTTACTTATGGTGGATTTGTTTATGCGTACTGGTTGGCAATAGTTCTGCTGCATTCACCCCCATTTTTTAATTATTTTTTCCTCTTCTCTCGGCTCTCCACTAACACGCCAACCAACTTCATGTCCTCTCTCACCAAATCCAGAAACCTCTTCTAGGTCTTCACCTTTTTCTCCTGCCTGGCAGCTCCATCTCCAGCATTCTTCACCCAACAGATCCACTATCACTCCTCTTCACATGTCCAAACCATCTCAATCTGGCATCTCTTACTTTGTCTCTAAGACGTCTAACCTGGACTGTCCCCCTGATGTGCTTCCTTTCTAATCCTGTCCATCCTCGTCACTCATAGAAAATCTGAACATCTTCAACTCTGCCACTTCCACCTATGCGTCCTGTCTCTTGGTCAGAGCTGCCATCTCTAAACCATACAGCAGAGCTGCTCCCACTAACATATTGTAAACATTTCCCTTTACTCTTGTTGCTCTCCTTCTGTCAAAGATAACTCATTACACTGTTCTCTGACCAGTACTTCAACTCCTGCACCTCCTTCACCTCTAATCCTTGCATCCTCCTCACTATTCCGCCTGCCCCCCTTTCATTCACACACATGTATTTTTGCATGTAGTCTTGCTGCGACTGACCTTCATTCCTCTTCTCTTGAGCGCATACCTCCCCCTCTCCAGGTTCTCCTTCACCCGCTCCCTGCACTTACTACAGATCACAATGTCATCAGCGAACATCATAGTCCACTTAGACTCCTGCTTGTCCAATAGTGTTCTTTCATGACATGAAACCATACTGCTCCTCACAAATTGTCGCTTCTTTTCTTTACCTACCATCCACTCTTCTTTCCCAGATCTTCATTGTGTGCTGCACCATCTTTATACCTTGGTAGTTTCTATAGCTCTGCACATCACACTTGGTCATCCAAATTTGTACCATTACACTTTTCCTCCATTCTTCCGGTGTCCTTTCACTCTCCAAGATAGTGTTGAACTACTCCACCTGTATGTCATCAGGATCAACCGTTTTCATTTTTCTTTAAAGCTGGCTTCACTTCATACTAATAGAATAGAATAGCTTTATATTCCTTGTACATTGTGGAACGAAATTTGCTTGTGCGGTGCCTAAAAAACGATGCATAAACTCTCATTACATTCATGTGCCCATATGTTAAAACATATTTGCAATAAATAATAAAGACAGCATAAAAAAAGGCTTGAGCGGCAGCGAAGCACCAGCATATTTGCACTATTGTCCCGTATATATTGTATATAGCAACTTAGTGAAGTGTATCATATGAAGTTATAGGTAATAAATTGTATACATTATGTTCTAAAAATAAAGTGTCCATGTGGAATATTATAAGATTTATAAGGTTGCTTGGGCGGGGGCAGCAGTGCGTTAATGTTTGTTCAATTCATTGATGTCTCTTGGGTAGAAGCTGTTCTTAAGTCTGGAAGTGCGAGTTCTTAGAGTTCTCTAGCATCTCCACCTCCTCACCCTTTATGACCATAGGAGAGAGGTCCACGCTGTGTCGCTTGAAGTCTATTATTGTTACGGTATTAGGCAGTTCTTTCTTGGACCCAAAGGTGCAGAACTCAAAAGACCCGGAAGCCAGATAAAGTACAACAAAACATGGTTTAATTAATTAAGGACTCTCGTTCAGGAGTAGGGTAGACAGCTGGGCAGATCTGAATCTTTGGAGACTAGACAGGATTATTTCCATAGGTGAACAGGCTAGTCAAAGGAGCCAGAACGGTGAACTTGGGCAAGAAATACCAGGTGAACAACATCCGAAAACGGGTTTCTCAAAATATGGTGAGAAGTCAAAACCTTGTTACCACAAAGCTAAACGGCCGATCTGACGAAGGATGGAGTGCAAAAGCTGGGGTTTTATGCAACAGGCTTCAGGTGTGATGATGAAGCAGATTGTAGCCGGATGTGAAGATGTCATGGTTGGTGGAGTCAGGTGAGGAGAGAGTGACAGGTAGCCACGCCCAGGTCTGCGCAAAATTCAGTCAGTTTATGGATTTCATCTCTGTATTCTGTTTCATCACTGTTGGATTTGAATCACATCCTCCCTCAATGCCAGGGAGAGAGATGATCTGATATGCTTTAAAACCAGTCTTAATATCCCTTTGATCTTCCTGATTTCTCTCAGATCTTCCATCCTTCTCTTTCCCTCATTTTCTTCATTAATATTTTCTCTTAAGTACACCTCCATCTTGTCCTCACGCGTCTCTTGTTAGTACATTTACATCCTTCCCATCTTGATCGCTCTGCATCGCCAATGGGTACAAGTCCTTTTCTCCTTCTTTAGTGTCCAACTTCTCATACAGCTCATCATAGGCCTCTTGTTCAGTCTTTGCAAAGTCACTTTTCGCATTACGCCACTTATGCTTGTAATCCCGTCGGCTTTCTCATTCTCTTGTGCTATCCCAGTTTTCTTCAACCTTTTTCTGCGTATACTCTCCTGGACCTCCTCATTCCACCACCAAGTCTCTTTATCTTCTTTTCCTCTTCTTTCCTCAGATGACACACCAAATAACTTCCTAGCTGTCTTCCTTATCACATTTGCCATAGCTGCCCTGTCATTCGGAAGTTCTTTACTACCACAAGGAGCCCGTCTCAACACCTCCCTGAAGTTCACACAGCAGCCTTCCTTCTTCAGCTTCCACCATTTGATCTCCGACTCTAACTTTGCCCTCTTCCTCTTTTGCACCACCAGAGTCATCCTACATCCTACCATTCTATGCTGTCTAGCTAAATCCCCTGTCACCACAATGTCTCCAAGTCCTTTTCATCTTTCATCAACAACTTCTAGTCCACCTTTGTCCTCCTACCTCTGCTCTTATAAGTCACCCTGTGCTCCTCACTGTTGATAATTTACGTTCAACTCAGCCATTTACCTCCCATTCGCAAACTCTACCACCATCTGTCATTCCAGGTACCAGTCCTTAACCCATTACCTGACCATCACCTCCTCATCTTCTCTTTTCATTTCACCAACATGCCCATTGAAGTTCACACCAACCACTTCCCTTTCAGCCCGGGGAATAGTCTCCATCACGTCATCCAACTCACTCCAGAAATTCTATTTCTCTTCTAACTCAAAACCAACTTGAGGGGCAAGACAACGTTCATCACCGCACCTTCAATTTCTATCTCTATACTCATCACTCTTTCCTACACTTTCTTCACCTCCAGAAAGCTCTTCACATACTCCTCCTTCACTATCAATCCTAACCCATTGCTCCTCCCATCAGGATAGAACAGTTTGTAACTTTCTCCGATGCTTTTCATCTTGCTGTCTTTCCATCTGGCCTCTTGGACACAACATCCTTCTCTCCATCATATCAAATGGCTCTCTACTTTTACCTGCAATCGTTCCCACATTTAAAGTTCTCACTCTCTTGTTGTCTCTATGAACATCTCCCCCCTCTCAATCTTCTTTTTCTTCTACCAACAGTAGCCTACCATGCAACAGGTTAACAACACCAGTGCCGGTCGTTGTTAACCTGGGCCCCGACCAATCCTGTTTGGAAATCAGTTTCGTGTTACGTATATTGATTTGGCATAGGTTTGCCCTTCCTGACGCAACCCTGGATTAAATGTTAGCAGTAGCAGTAGTAGGCCGCCGAACAATGATGTTTCACCATGAAACATGATGAGCGATTAGCACTATAGCACAAAGGATACTTACTGTGTTTATTTCTGTATTTTCTCTCCATTTATTTGTATTTGTTGTAGAAGTCAAAGATGCATTAGGAAACCAAACATTGCCGCGCGTGGGTTCAATATTATGCAGCGTCACACATTATCATGTTCAGGTGTGCAAATACAGTTCCAAGAGGGGATCTGACCATCGTGTTAGGGAACTTCAAAAAACAAACAACTAACAAACTATGAATGGATAATGATTAGTAAGCTTTGAAGTATACACCGGTCAAACATTAAAAAACAACTCTGCAATGCATTGTGTTCTGACTCCTTTTGACCATAACCGCCAAGGAGTCTCGACCCTGAAAGACTTTTACGACACGGTGTCCCACATATCTCTCGTCCATATATGCCAGCTATCCCATCTCATTATATCACCGTGTTTGTCATGTGTTGTTGTTTTATTTGGAATTTTACATTTCTTTTCATGTGCAAAGTGATTTGAGATAGTAGTGTTGTGATGTTTGTGATACCAAATAATGCACCTCTAAATGTTTGAGTTCTGTTTGGACAGACCATACTGTTGCTCTACATATGGAGAAAAAGTTCAAATATAAATGTGCTAATCTTATTCACAAACCTGATACCTCAAAATTGTGAGAGAACGAAATACCCTTTAAGACGTAGCTCCATGGAAACAGCATTTGTGTGTGTGTGTGTGTGTTTGTATGTGTGAACTATGTTTCAAAAAATTTATATACACACCCTTATTCACGCATTGACACACTCTCATACATAAACACAATACACAGACTCAAAAATAGGTTGTGGAATTCCATTTGTGTTTCCTGCTTCTTGTTCCCATAGAGACTAACCGAATTATGGATGGACACACTTATAAGCCCAAATGCCCTAACACTAACAGAAGCAACCTTCGTGACCTTGTGCTAAAGCGTACGTGTGTTCACACACATCCATAACAAAATAGTCAAACTCATGTATTTCCTGCATTGTCATACAACATGTGCTCTCTGTGGAGTGAAATGCTGACATTCTACTCATTGAAAAGTCTGCTGTACAGTTGTGCAACAGAAGTCCAACAGTCCCAAACAAATGCCTGATAATCAGCTGTTGTTCAGATACTTGCACACACACGCACACACTCTTACAGTGATATATCTTTATATCTGTCAGGACATCATACACATGTTACCAAACTTGGAGCGATAACAACTAGAGTGCTGTAATAATTAATGTACTCTTTCAGAGGAGAGGGTTCTGCACTATGTCACAGTGCGGGTGTGTGTGTGTGTGAGTGAGTGAGTGCACAAAAAGATTTCTAGGTCATCCATATATACACAGTATATGTTTTGAATTTAACTTCTCCTTTTTATTGCAGATTAATTTCTTCATATTCATCAGAATTATCAAAATACTTATGTCTAAACTTAGAGCTCATCAGATGAGATACACAGACTACAAGTTCAGGTGAGAGATTTATCTTCTGTTTCTCTCCTTTGGGTTTTGGTTTATAGTTTTTGCAATTCTCCCAAAAGTTGTAGACAAGTGTGTTGGATCATAAACTCTACTGAATACTACCCGATGTGGTCAATAAAGGTCATAGCCATGAGTACTGAGTAGTGGCTGAGATTTCTGAATTCTTGTAACCTTTCCAACTATACATTCTTCATTTTTCACCTCTGGTCCAGATTGGCAAAATCCACTCTGACTCTCATCCCCCTGCTTGGGATTCACGCTATCCTCTTCACCTTCGTCATCGACGAGTCCGTCCCTAAAGGCTCCATGCTGCGCCTCATTCGCCTCTTCTGTGACCTTCTGTTTAACTCTTTCCAGGTCAGACCACAAAGTCATTAAAGCTTAACTCTCACTTATTCAAAGTGAGAGTAAAGCTTTGAATAAGCTTAACTCAAAGCTTAACTCAAATCAAGAGAAACATTAGCGCGTTTCTCTTCATTTTTCTCATTTTCTTTTATCTTCGGCAGACAAGATCGTATTTATATGCAATTCATGTAATTTGAGTATTTTCACCATCAAAACATACAGTATATGTAGAATTTGGATCTATCCATACCTTTTGTTTTGGGAAGAAAGTTGCTGCAGAGGAGTCGGCATTTCCTGTTCTGCTGGGTGGAAAATGTAATTACCTGTTTTCATCCCTGATGCTTCCAATTTACTAAAATAAAGAGAAATTTAAAACTTTTTAATTAGCAATCTTTAAAAGATGGACGAGATTCTTCAGTCTGCTGCTTTATCTGAATCTGGACTCCAAAAATCCTTGGTGCTACATGCCATAGCACAAAAAGCATAAATGTTTTTAACATATCTTCTATAATAAATATTGTACATTAAAAGACACGTTACAGCACCCCAACACTTCTGTAGCTTATCCACATGGTTTTGAGCTGCTGTAGCCCCAGATTTCTTGTGCTTTTGGATCTGCAGAAGTGCACATCTTGGAGTTGGAGCATGTAGTTCTTGTGTGAATCCAGACTTGCCGTTAAAAAAAACTATTAAAAGACTCCTCCTGTAAAATAGGTCAATGTTGGTTTGCTCGGTCTTTTAGAAGTCTATATAATTTTAGCTCTGGTGAGGGAGGGGTTGAATCAGATGAGTGGTCATTAAAATGAGCATTTTGTGGGGTTTTTTGTTTTGTTAAAAATTGTATATATCAATCTGTTTTGTTGAACTATACTGGATCCTGTATGATTTGGTTATTGAATATCTTTTTCCAATTATATACCAAGTCAGCATTGTAAGAGCAAATTTGGCAAAGGCTTGAATGTAACACCATCCATTTAAATGTTCAGGTAACATTAGGGTTTTCTATCAGCTCTCATGACTGAAATGTTAAATTCCATCATTTGTCTCAGGGGCTGCTGGTTGCCATCCTGTACTGCTTCGTCAACAAAGAGGTGAGACTGATGGTCTTTCTTGTTGAGCACCACCTTAATTTAATCTCTGCCATTTCTGCACTTCCTTCCTTTCCAAATAGAGAAGATAAATTAGTAATTTCTCATCATCAGTGTTCCTACTGCCAGCCTTTATCTTCCCTTTCATCTTTTAAAGCTCCATCATTGCTCATATTCCACTTGTTTCTTTTTTCAAGTAAGTGCTTTGGATGCAGCATCCATTTGCTAATCTCTAAGCCTATGAATTTCGAGAGAAAGTCATCTGCTTAAGTGCCTGATATTTTTTTCATATTACACAGTAACCTTTAAGTCTCTGCTATCCCATCATCTACCAGGTACAGTCTGAGATGCTGAAAAAGTGGAAAAGGTGGAAGCTTGGTAAGGACATTGATGAGGAGTACCGCCACACCCACAGCCACACGCCGCATGTCAAGAGTGGCAGCATTGTTACGGGAAATCTGCCCTATCTCCATGACAACAATGTAAGCGAACCCAGCGGAGACTCGCCTCGCCTCAACAATGTCGACAGAGGGCCTTCGTGCTCTGCTGCACCTGAAGAGAACCGCCGACTTGTAGTCTCCTACAGCAATGGGATGGGAAAAGACCGGCCTGCCCGAAGTAGACAGATTCTGCAACTTTCTTTTCGGCCAAACAGAAGCGCTACCACTCATGTAGCGTGTGGCACTGCCACAGAAGACCTGAGTATGAAGGAGAAGGCACGATGCCGTCCATTCTGTGTGGAAGGAGAGGAGACTAACATTTGACAAAAACTTGCTTCGAGTCATCATTACAAAAACTCTCACTGACTGTACTTCTCGTCGTTTCATATCAATGTTCCTCATATCAAGGCAGCCTGAGTGAGAAGATAATGAGGAAATAACCCATTATAATCCAGGTTTTTGCCGCATAACATTGCAACAGATAGCTATTGTTTTTTTGAGCAAAGAAAAAAAGAATAAATTAATTGATTTCAAAGATCAGGGATTATTACATAAATTAAAATGAAACTCTAGTGGTGTCCAGTATGAGTGTGTGTAAGCAAACTAGGAGTGTGTGTAAGCATACTCCTCGCATTTTTCCATGTGTCCTAATGTTGCTATTGTGTCATGTTTGTGTTGTGTCTTTGGTACTCCCCCTCAAATCTGTTAAATGTTCAATTTAGAATGATTTTGGTTTTTTGAAACAGAATTTGAACTCCAGCTTGTATGGCTCATCAACTTGAATAGGACAGAGACCAAATTGAGCGATTCACTGGAGACGTATGATCACAGAGCTTGCAATGCTCAGGCGACCTCACGGAGGATAGATGCTTTAAACGTCGTCCCTCCCCCCAACTCCACCCACCCACATCCCCACATCTGGTTTCTAAATGGCCAAATGAAAACTAGAAAAAATTACATACTAATGAAGGGTTTTACATACATAGGGTTACATAGGGTTTTAAATCAAGCACCAAATTCACTCTTTCCCTCATGCATCTCGCTACTGCACCTGTTTGTGTGTGCTAACTCTATCGTTTGCCTCATTTAAAAAAATGCTTCTTGGCTGAATTTATATGAACAATGGAAAAATTGGGGTCAGAAAATATGTAAGTGAATATATTTCATTCGTAATATCAAAAAACTGTAATTTCACACAAAACACACAAAACCGCATTTATCAAATATCAAGATTAATAAAATAAATGGATTTTAAACTAAGGATTGGTGTTTCAAATTCAGCTCAGAAATGGACTGGATTTTTTTAATTCCTGGTACTTTCCAATTGTTATTGATTTAAGGGATTTTTAAAAGAGATTACCATTGACCTAAACAAATCCTCTGTGTGGATTATAATGGAGAATGTCGTATTCTGTAAATATGAAAAGTACTATCATGAAGACAAAAACAGGTTGCTGGAGCAATGTGTTGTTGTTTTTATGTTATTGCTCTCTGTCCACATGACTCAAAAATGAAATATATAAATAACAGATTCTCTTGCGAGAAGTAATTTCTTTCCGACAGACCATGATTGTACTTGTCCATTTGGTTAAAGGACTGCAGTTCTCAGAAAGGTGACAAAGCAAACCATGTCATTAAATTAAAACATTTGACATAAAAGCCTTATCGTTGCGTCTCACATGTCTCCTGGATTTCTTGGATCAGGATCTGGACTTCATTGGCCCAAAAATGTGACAAATAAATTATTTTGTGAGTGAACGTGTGCATTCACCTATCATCCATAACATTATAACCACTGATAGGTGAAGACAGCATCATTTGAGTGGAATTATAATGAGATGGGATATATTAAGCAACAAGAGTAGATTTATTCCTGGAGTTGGTGTGTTGGAAGGAGGAAAAACAGAATAGTGTAAGCATCAGAGCAACTTTAACAAGGGCCAAATGACTAAATAACTGGATCAGAGCTTCTCAAGAACTGCAGGTGTTGTTAGGTGCTTCAGGTCTGCAGTGGTCATACCTATCAAAGTGGTCTAAGGATGGACAATGTGGAACCAATGACAGGGTCATGTGCGCGGGGGGCTCAAATATGCATTAGGGTGTCCAAGGCTGTCTGATCACACAGAAAAGATACTGTAGCAGAAACGTATCTAAAAGTTAAATGTGGTTCTCGTAGAAAGGTGTCAGTACACACACAGCATTACAGAGTTGTTTGGTAGGGAAAAATGGGACCCACACTGGAGGAGGCGGGTGGTTATAATGTTACTGTAGCTACTCTAGTAATGAAAGTCCACACTTTGTACTGATGTCCATGTTTGCTTTTATTTTAGATGTATCATGGAACACCGTAAAAACTAAAGATAAAAAAACAGACATATTTACACTCAAAATCAGATATTCAGATTAGCATGAAGCTCATTAGCATGGCATCACTAAGAAAATTGAATCAAACAACAAATAATACCCTTATACAATAATATAATGAAATATTACCGTGTTCACCTGACCAACCAGCAGTAGAATAACTGAGGAATTGACGATTACCATGCACCGTTTCTCTTTTATATTTTTTAACCGCGCATTGCTACCCATTCCGGGTCAAGTGGTCATGTGACTCAAAATATAAAACGTTTGAAAATATTGCAATGTCACAAATAAAACTTTTTCTCAAACACATTTTAAATATGGCGACTTTAAAACAGTACCGGTCTGCATCGGAGAGTGATTAATTCATTGCATATTTATGACTATGTTAATACGACTTTAACATATTTGGACGGTTATGTGGACGAAAAGTCACTTCCGCGCATGCCCTCTTTGTCGTAGGCACTCACCGAAGCATTATTGGCCCCTTATGAATGGGAGTGTGGATCGTCGGAAAGGTTTAATTTGGATAGGAGAAAAGTTTGCCAGGTAAACCCACCTAGTGACACGAATACAGAAACGTCTAAGCAAACAACTCTAACTGGTGAGGCATGCAAAGTCAAATGCCACTGCGGGAAAGTCTGCAAGAACGCAAAGGGGTGAAAATACACAAGTCAAGGACCGCATGTGGTAAGCAGAATCGGGTGTAGCGCACAGAAACAGAAGCTGGTGAGACGCAGGAGAACCCCAGACGGGACACAAACCACAGAACTGGTGGTTTCTCTCAGCACCTTCTTCCCAGATTGACATGCAGGCCCAGACTACTGCCACCCCAGTAACATAATCCAACCTTTTTGAGGGAATGACTCCAGTTGCCCAAAATGAGTGAACACAATTAATAGTCCAAATTTGAGGAGGATCTAGATGTCATCCTTGAGGCAGCCCTTGCTGGGAAAGCAGAAGAAAAGGGTGACACTCTACCAACCATTGCCTATAAACTTGCAAGAGACCGTTTAGGGGTAGAGAAGAAGAGAAGAAATGCAACCAAGCAGAGAGGCAAATGAACAGGAGAAAGAGAGAAATCCTGCACCTGAGAAAGGAGATCAAGTCCCTGAAAAAACAGTTTAAAGTGGCAAAATCTAATGAGAAAGAAGGCGTCAGTGCATTAACATCCAGCCTACGGGAACAGCTTATCAGAGTAAGGAGACCAGAGGGGATCAGAAAGAGACACAAAAAGATCCAGAAAAAACGTGAAAACTCCAACACATGTCCAAGCAAGATGGGTCCTGGCACAATTAGAAAGAATGGCCACATGGGCCAGGATGACTTTCATGGAAAGCAAATCAAGGAGCTTAGTGATCAGACAAGGGAAAATGACAAACAGGTTAAAGCTGTATGTTCAAGGTGAAACAGTTCCATTGATCAGTGAAAATCCAATGAAGTGCCTGAGGAAATGGTTTGAGAAAAAACTCTGTGAAAAAAACAACATTCTCACCACCGAGAAACAAACAGAAGAGTGGTTAAATAAAATGAACAAATATGGTTAGTTGGGAAAATTCAAAACGTGGCTGTACCAGTACGGCCTCATACAAGGGTTAATGTTAATGCTGACAGTGTACGCCATACCAGTAACAGCAGTAGATGGAATGGAGAGGAACATAAATAAACACCTACTGAAGTGGTTGGGAGTCCCTCCTAGCTTTACATCTATCAGCCTCTACATAGTATCTGGCCAACTGCAGCTACCACTGTCCTCACTGGTGGAGGAGTTCAAGGTGGCCAGGTGCAGGCTCACCATGAGCTATCGTGACTCCAGAGACGAACGCGTCCGAGAAGCTGGCATTACAGTGGAAGTGGGAAGCCAGCATCACTGTACAAGAAGCAGAGTGTTCTCTCAGGACAAGGGACATCATTGGAATACCTTGCATTGGTAGACTAGGCCTTGGGATATCCCACTTCCAGCAGTGGGAAAAAGCAAATCCCAGTGAAAGAAGAACCATGATCCAGGCAGAGGTGATGAACCTGGAGGATGAAGAGATGAGAGTAAGCGCTGTTGACCTGGGAACAAAAGGATCCTGGTAAAGGTGAGTTCTCTCGAAGAGAAAGATAACCTGGACCGATCTGTGGAGGCTCAAGCTGTTCCGTATATCCTTCCCACTGAGAGCAGTCTACGACAGTCTCCCCTCTCCCTGAACCTGCACAGATGAGGTATGCTGGAGGACCCACTGTGCAGGTTGTATGGTGATAGAGGAACCATGGTACACATACTGCCGAGTTGTAAAACATCATTGACCCAAGGCAAGTATAGATGGCTCCAGGATAAAGTGCTAATGACACTGGAAGACATCTTGGAGCAAGAACGGAAAAAGAAACACCTGGCTAGAGCCAATTCATACCATGGAGTCAACTTTGTTAAAGAAGTAGTAAAAGCCCTGTCCAAAAATGTAACTAAGCCCTCACAAATTCAGTCAGCAAAGGGATAGGAGATGAGAGTCAACCTTGGAAGGAAGCTCCAGGCTCCCAGACATTGTGCTGTTCACTACCCTGAGGCCAGATGAGGTTATCTGGTCAGAAGAGGGAAGGAAAATCATTTTGGTGGAGCTGAACGTACCATGGGAAGAGGGATATGAAGTGGCAGCAAAAAGAAAAGCCAGCAAATACCAACAACTGGTTGATGATTGCAGGGACAAAGGCTGGGACACCTGGTTTTCCCCAGTGGAGGTGGGTTGTCGGGGATTCCCTGCACAAATGGTGTGGAATCTGCTAACCAGGATCGGAGCAAGAGGCGAAGAGAGGAGAAAAGCTGACAAAGGTTGGGAGAGGCAGCTGAAAGAGCCTCCTGTTGCATATGGCATAGAAGAGGAGAGATTAGCTGGAAGCCAGGAGGAGAGGGGCAGCGAGCTGGTCACCAGTGCTGACCCACCAACCAGAGAGTTTTTGTGGTTAAGGGTCGAAACACTCGATGAAGGTTGGAGACCACCTGACCACCTCCATGCCTGACTAGACTAGTTTGGAGTTTGCACCCTGGAGGTGTAAGTAAATATAATAATAATGACAATTACAACAACAGATGTAATAATAACAATATTAATAATAACGGTAATACAATACACCTAGGGCAGCAGCAATTTCACTTTGGCATAATTTTGCATAGTTTCTCGGCATGGGTTCATGCTTTTTATTTTTTATTATAAAAATTTATAAGTTAGTGCCCCCTCCGACAACCGCCACCTTATCGTGGTGGAAGGGTTTTGAGTACCCTAGTGATCCTAGGAGCTGGGTTGTCTCCTGGGTAGGGTCTCCCATGGCAAAAAGGTCCTAGGGGAAGGGTAAGACAAAGAGCGGTCAAGACCCCTGAAAAAAATCGAGGACTCGAGTACCCTGCCCGGAGGGTTACCAGAGCCCCAGCCTGGAGCCAGGCTCGGGGTAGGGGCCTGCCAGTGAGTGTCTAGTGGCCGGGCCTTCAACCATGGGGCCCGGTCGGGTTTAGCCCATAGCAGTAACATGGGTCCGTTCTCTCAAGGGCCCACCACCCACGGAGGAATCAGCAGGGGTCCGGTGCATTGTGGATAGGGCAGTAGGAATAGGCAGCAGCCTTGGCGGTCCGATACCCGGCTACGAAAGCTGACGGTGGGGACATGGAATGTCACCTCACTGATGGGGAAGGAGCCTGAGCTTGTGCGAGAGGTTGAGAGGTACCGACTACATATAGTCGGGCTCACCTCTACGCACAGCACTGGCTCTGGAACCCGCCTTCTTGATGGGGGCTGGATCCTCTACTATGCTGGATTTGCTTCAGGTGAGAGGCGGAGGGCTGGTGTGGCCTTACTTCTATGCCAGGGTACTGGAGAGGAGAGTCCAGTCGATAGTTGAACCTCGGATTCAGGAGGAACAATGCGGTTTTCGTCCTGGTCGTGGAACACTGGATCAGCTCTGGATCATACCCTCTCAAGGGTGCTAGAGGGGACATGGGAGTTTGCCCAACCGGTCCACATGTGCTTTGTGGATCTGGAGAAGGCTTACGACCGTGTCCCTCGGGACATCCTTTGGGGGGTGCTCCGAGAGTATGGAGTGGATGACCCACTGCTACGGGCCGTCCAATCTCTGTACTGTTGGAGTCAGAGTCTGGTTTGCATTGCCGGCAGTAAGTCAGATTCGTTTCCAGTTGCGGTTGGACTCCACCAAGGCTGCCCTTTGTCATCGATTCTGTTCTTAATTTTTATGGACAGAATTTCTAGGCACAGCCAAGTGGTGGAGGGTCTCGGGTTGGGTGGCCTTAGGATCCTGTCTCTGCTTTTTGCGTTAAATGCGGTCTTATTGGCACATTCGAACACTGTCCTCCAGCTCGCACTGGGACGATTTGCAGCCGAGTGTGAAGCGGCCTGGATGAGAATCAGCACCTCTAAGTCTGATGCCATGGTTCTCAGCCGGAAAAAGGTAGAGTGCTCACTTCGGGTCGGGGAGGAGTTTTTGCCCCAAAAGGAGGAGTTCAAGTATCTCGGGTCTTGTTCACGAGTGAGGGAAAATGGAGTGGGAGATGGACAGACGGATCGGGGCGGCGTCTGCAGTGATGCGGACGCTATATCGATCCCTTGTGGTGAGGAGAGAGCTGAGCCGAAAGGCAAAGCTCTCGATTTACCGGTCCATCTACGTTCCGACCCCCACCTATGGTCATAAACTGTGGGTCATGACCGAAAGAATGAGATTGCGGATACAGGCGGCTGAAATTAGTTTTCTCCGCAGGGTGGCTGGGCTCAGCCTTAGAGATAGGCTGAGGAGCTCAGACATTCGGGAGAGGCTCGAAGTAGAGCTGCTGCTCCTCCGCATCAAGAGGAGTCAGTTGAGGTGGTTCGGGCATCTAGTCAGGATGCCCCCCGGAAACCTCTCTGGGTAGGTGTTTCGGGCATGTCCATCTGGGAGGAGACCCCCGGGTAGACCCAGGACACAGGGAACGCCTCAGAATCCTCCTAGAGGAGTTGGTGGATGTGGCCCGGGAGAGGAAAGTCTGGGCTTCCCTGGATAATGAGAACGAGAAAGAGAAGTTAGACCAACTTAATTCAACCCTCCTTAATGGCATGTTCAGAATGGAATTGTCATTTCAAAATTCTTAAAATTTAGCCTTGACATTCAAAACATCATCAAGAGAATTTCACCAAACTTTATTGCTTGCTTATATTAATAAATAAGACTGAGTTTCCCAAACACTCACAGCCAGAATTATGAAACAAAGTCTAAGATGTTACTAAAATAACATTGCTGATTTAATGCTGACTCTGCCCACCCACGAAACATCTGTCATATGATTCTGACAACTGGGACCAGTTTCATCTCCGAATGGTCATTCATGATGCTGAAAAATCTACAGGGATTACTGTGGAAAATACATTATGTAAACACATACATCCTCTGAAAAGTTCCCACTCTAGACCTGCTAAAACCATCTGGGAGTCATTGATTCAACTAATTGGGGAAAGATTTTATAGCTTAAAGTGAATTTCAGCCCAGACACAAGCGGGATTGTATGAAAACATCTCACATCTTGGTCGAAAAGTAAATCTCTACAATCTCTACCACCTTTTTTTATTTTGAAATTCTTAATGATAATTTCATAAAATAAGATGATTATGTATACATTTTAGATATATATACATATATACATTGTATACATACTTGAGTTCTTTCCAGTCCAACCAGTCTCATGTCTGGTTTCTCTCGCATCTCTCTGTGTCAATTTTATTTTGTGGGGAAATTCTTTTTAGATTATATACTGTAGATCATTGTGATAAGAATATTTCTTGAAAAATTATTTGCTATGTTAGCATAATGACTCTTTAATGAATAAATATATCACATGATAATAACATGTCGCAAACCAATGACAAGCTTTCTCAAAATGATGATTCATCTACACAGCTCAAAAAAATTTAAGGGAACAATTAATCACAACAGGATAACACCAAGTCCATTAAACTTTTGGAAAATTAGTCCACTCTGTCCAGAATCAGTTTAATCAGCTTTAGTTCAAATGAAAGGGGCAGGTTGGGAGCCAGGGAGAAGAAAATGAAACCTGATGCATTCACGGGTGCTGTTTTAAAGAAAATCGGCCTTTATTCCAATCATCCCCATCCACCTGTAATTCCGAGAGGGAGCTCAGCATGGTGACAGCATTATATCCACGATTATGGTTCCGAAATCAATGACGTGGGTAAAGACTAGCCCATCTAAGTCTAGCTGGTACCGCTACATCTGCCACACAAGCTCTGGTTCTTCCTGGGCAGAGAGGGGACATTCCGCATACCCAAAGCCAGTCTGCGATGCCAGGAGTTGGCACGCCCAAGTGCCCTCAGTCGCCTACTGCCCGAACTACTTAGCACATGACCCACACATCCATTCTTGCAGGCCCCTCTAAATCTGAGGCTATGGTTCTCTGCCAGGAAACGATGGACTGTCCCCTTTCGGTTGGGGATGAGTTGCTGCTTCTTGGTGTCTTGTTCTCAATTCATGTGAAAATGGACCATGAGACAGACTTGTGGTTTGGTGAGGCATCAGCAGTAATGCGGGTGTTATATCGCTCTGTTGTGGTGAAGAAAGAGCTGAGTCGTAAGGTAAAGCTCTCAATTTTCCGGTCCATCTACGGTCGAACCTTCGCCTATAGTAATGAGCTTAGTGAAAGAAAGAATGAGTTTGAGGATACAATCAGCTGAAATTAGTTTTCTTTCTAGGGACACTGGACTCTAAGAGATAGTTGAGGAGCTCAGACATCAGGAGAGAGCTCAGTGAGATGCTGCTCCTTTGCGTCGAAAGGAGCCAGTTGAGGTGGTTCCGGCTTCTGATAAGGATGCCTCCAGGACGCTTACCTCTGGAGGTTTTTCAGGCATATCCAACTGGGATGTGACCCCGAAATAGACCCAGAACTTGCTGGAGGGACTATATATCTAATCTGACCAGTGAACGCCTCTAGATCTCCCAGGATTAGCTTTGAGAGTGTTTCTGGGGAGAGGGATGCCTGGAAATGTCTTCTTAGCCGGCTGCCACCATGACCCAACACCGGATAATTGGGAAAAAAAATGGATGGATGGTGTTAGTACCTGTTACTAAGTGCCTGTTAGTCATTCATACTAACACTTGGCAGTAAGTAAGATAGTTCTGAATCCATTAACTTTATCAACATCAATATGACGAGTGGTTCAGTCAGTTTTGCACAAAAAAAAGCGGTAAAGGGCTACTTCATATTGAGGGCTTACTTTCATAAACTATGTACAATTCAAAGCCCGCAGGGTTTCACTTTTATTTTAGAGATTATACTCTTGAAATGATATCCCCCTTTAATGTAGAATGCTTCTACATTTCACACAACTAACTAACCTTAACCTTAACTAACCTTAACTAACCTTAACTAAGAACCTTAACCAAAGCGATTCTAATTACAGCATATCGATCATGTTCAAATGTTATACCTATATAGAGTAGTGTGAGGAAGAACTGGATTCATTTTGGGAAAGGTCGGTCACATAATTCCAGCACTTGTGGGACATTAATCTCCATAATTTTTTGGGCCATAATTTTTCAACCATTTGTCCAAATAGGTACAAATTCTTCTAGCTATCATATTTTACCATAGTAGTTCATATTTTACTCACTATGGGGAGCTTTTTTGTGAGAGACAATTTTTCTGATAGCAATTCACATTTTATTTGAGGAGTTCAAACAAAGAAATTGGGGACTTATCAGGGATATATCCTTGCTGTCAGGGACGGCAGCATAGGCCTAGTTCTCACAGTTATATAAGCATTGATGCCCCTTTGACCGCTGCTCTTCATTGTAGCGATATATTATCGCCAACAGTTTGGTTTGTTACAAATGCCAGACCTGTATCTGTAATAAAGGTTACTTCATTGAATTAAAAAAATTTGGGTTTTAATACCAAAAATGACAGGTAGAAAGTAACAGTTCTATAATGTGTACACCATGTAATTATTTTCAAACTATTTCTGTTATTCTTACTGTAGGAAAAAATGTCTATTATATATATATTTATTTTCTTTATAACTTTGGAAAAACATACTAATTCACTTAAAAAAAATAATTAAAAATAAATAAATAAATATATATATATATATATATATATAAATATATATATATATATATATATATATATAGTGTATCAGCAGAGTTGCAGTGTAATAGTTATTGTTTTTGGTATTTATTTCTAGTCTGCGACGGCAAAGAATGTAAATCTATGTGACATGAGTAACCGAAGGTTGAAGAATGCCTAGCACTCATACAAAGTTCAACATCTCTGAAAGAAATGAGGGAGACAAAGGGGTCTCGCCGAAAAATAATAAACCCAACATGGCAACGCTGAGTACCATGGAGATTGATGGCTTAGTGTAGAGAAATACTGCTACGGTGCTTGAAGGTTTTTGAGGCCTCCTTTGATAAAAAGGATTGTCCCTACCCTTAAAAAGCTGGAGGCCTTTTTCCAAAATCAATACCATAGACAATAACGCTGTAAAATTAGCTTATGTAACAATCCTACGTCTCTCACGTAATATAATGGTAATTACCAATTTTAATCTAATTTGGTAGGTAATACGCTGATAGTAGCCAACCTATATAACCTCATTATTATCAAGTTATTACAAGATTAATATCCCCATATTACCATTTCTTAATCCGAATATTACACTGATATAAACATTTAATTGTTATCATTTTACCAAAGTATTACTGTACTATTACCAAATAGTTTTACCTGATTTTCCTTTTAAATTAGTTTCCTCATTATAACCTTAGTTTTTGGGTCATTGTTGCCTTGTTACATAAATTCCAGTGAGATATTACCCATAAATACTCATTGTTATTACCAAGCTATTACTTAGTTATAACTTTGGTAATCGCATGGTATTACATAATTATTACTTCTTTATTACCAGACCATTCCTACTATTACTATGCTGCAATGTAAAGGGCTATCAAGGTAGCACGTCATGGTGAATGGATACCTCCAGGCTCAGGTAGCTTCATTCATGAATATTTACTTTCGGCCTGTGCAGTCCGCTGATTTAGTTTCTCATTTATTCTCTAAATTTGCTGATTGGATTAATGAGAGCACAGTGGTTGTTGGTGACTTTAATTGTCACTTTTCCTCTGTAATAGATTGATCACCCTTGGTGTATAATCCTTTTTCCAAAAGTGCTAACTCTATCAGCTATCTCTGATACCTGATGAAATTGGCTTAATTGAAGTTGGTGGGTTTACACTCCAGTGATAAAGAATTTAGGTTTCATTCTACAGTACATTAAACCAGTAACATAACTGACATTTTTCTAACCCCCCAAAATTTGCTTAACAATATTAGATGTTGTAGTATTGGGTATATTATTATATCAGACTGTGTCTTTATAAGTCTATGTAACTTAGATACTGGTTTTCAGGGCAGACCGTGGGGATACAGACCTCTTCTCAATGATGACCCTAAATTTGAAAAATTCCTAAAAGAACAACTGGATTACTTCTCTAAAGAAAATATGACCCCCCCCAAATCTCCTGGCTTGCTATGAGACACTGTGAAGCCTTCCATAGACTTTAGCTTGAACATCATTCTCTTAATACCAAATATAATTTGTCCCCATCTGATTATCTTAAAATGATATACAGATCGTTAAAATGGCTTTATAGTCACTAATGATGATAAAAGCTGAAAAGTCTGTGTTCTTCGCTGGACTAAGGATGTATGAATTCATTAATAAAACCGATTGATATCTGGCTAGTCTCCTTAAAAGTGGGTCATACTCCCGGAATATTCAGTGTATTAGAGATTCTAATGGCACCACATCCTATAATAAGGAAATCATAATATTTTTAAGATATTCTACAAACAGCTATGTACTCTCAATTGAATTCACAGTAAGATCATAACATGACTAATTTCTTCAAAAAAGTGGACCTGCCTCAAATTTTGAAACAGCAGAGAGAGGATTTATGTACACCCCTATCCTTAAGTGAAATTAGGAATTGTATCCAATTACTTCCTAACAACAAGGTTACAAGTCCTGATGGTTTCAGCGCGGAATTGTATAAAATGTTTAACGCTGCTCTAACCAACCGTTGTTTGAAATGTTTCAATCTTCTTTCCCACAGCAGCCCTCACTCCATGATTGGTGGAGGCTAATATTTCCCTTGTACTGAAAAAAGGGTAAACTAGCAGAAGAATGTTCTTCTTACAGGACTATATCTGTTATAAATTTGGATATGAAGTTGTTAGCTAAAGGGATGGCTGTGCGGCTAGAACATGTTCTCCTCTCTCCTGTCAGCAATGACAAGACGGGTTTCAAATGAGGAAGGCACTCTTGTCATAATGTAAATAAATTACTCAGTGTCATCCGGCACTCTTCACTGTACAGCTCTGAGGCACTGGTGGTTTCTCTTGATTCAGAGAACGCCTTTGCTAGGCTGGAATGGCCTTACCTTTTTTTGACACGCCATATATTTGGTCTAGGGGAGGATTTCATCAAATGTATACAGACTGTATATGCACTCTATGCCCTCTTTCTGCTGTGATCTCTAATGGGCTCAGGTCAAGTGATCCTAGTATTGAACAGGGTACCAGGCAGGGTTAAATCATGAGGCCGCTGCTGTTTGCTCTGGCTATGGAGCCGTTAGCTGCAAGTATACGACAAGATGTCAGTATAAAAGGAATCCCTTAAAATACTGGGGGTGGTAAAATCTCGCTATACACGGATGATGTTCTAATTTACTTAGATTCCCCAAGAGAATCAATTCCAAAATTGTTAAAGCTAATAAGTGATTATGGATCTTTCTCTGGATAGAAGATAAACTTGTCTAAGAGTGAAGTCTTGGCACTCAGCGGTGCATACACATTGGACCTAAACACATTAGAACATTTTTGCTGGTCCCAGAAGGGGTTTTCATACTTAAAAATTTCCATTCCAAATTTTCAATGTTTCAATTATCTTTTTAAACTAAATGATATTGTCCTTTAGAATAATATAAAGGATGAATTAGATAGGTGATGCGGATTGCCCTTATCACTATGAGGGGAGATTACTTTTGTCATTTTTGTTATCTCCCCTCTAAAGTCTATGTTGGGAAATAAACCACTACTTAAGTTCATTGCGTAAAAGCTCTATGAGATTCTCTGTGGGCTAAAGGAAGAAAACGCTGATAAAGGGAGAGCCAACTGGGAATCTGATCTTGGTTCTTAAATAACACCTGAGGCCTGGGATGCCCTGGGCAGCCGGCCTTCTTACATTTTGACTTCAAACTTACATAGACTGTATTATATTCCTGAAACCAGACACAGGATGAACCCAAGTATTTCAGATATCTGATTTAAATGCCAGTCTAATGTTGGTTCTTTGTTTCATTGTTCGTTGAACTGTCCTCATATTCAGCATTTCTGGAGTAAATTCATTCAACAACAAAACAAAAACATAATCTTTAAATCTCTATATCATGGCGCAAGGACTTTCTTATTGAGACTAAATGATGAGCTGCTTTTGGATTTTCGAAATACGGACATACTGAACATTCTATTGTATGCCGCCCGGAAATGCATCCAAACCACGTGGCTCTCAGACAAACCTCCCACTGAGAACCAGTCGCTGAATACAGTGAAAAATATCATCCCTTCGAAGCATTTTACACAGCCTTAAATGACAAGCCTTTTTTTGTTTTATCGAACCTTCTTTGAATACTTGGCTGCAACTAAATCTCTGAGGATGAAATCAGGCCCCAATAGAACTAGCCTGGAAGTAGAATACATTTTGGTATTACAGACTGTGTGGAATACAGTTTTCACATCCAAGTATGATGTACAACTTATGTTGAAGCACTGTTGATATACATTTTTCACTTTGTCTACATTGCAAAAAGGTTCAATAAAAATAAGTAAAAAAAAAAAAAAGGTCCCACTCTGCAATTAGAGAGTGTGAAGTTTTGCCACATGGCGTTGCCTCTATTTAGGAAAGGTGCTCATGATTAAAGATATGAGGCTGAAGTGATGGTTGCCCATTCTATCCTGTGTTTCAACAATATGGTCACCAAGTTCAAACACTTCTCCGAAAGCGATGCCTGCATTGCAACACTGTTGACCACGAACAGACTGCACTGATGGATTACCTTAACTGCACTTGTGCATGGAATCATCAGTCCTCCATTGTTTGTCAAGGTTAGCAGGTGTTTGCTTTCACTAAATGATGCTGGTACATCTTCACAAACCAAACTGTTATTGCATACATCACATGAAAGCTGCCACATGACCTGCCTGACCACAAAACCTTCAATATAAGAGAAAGAGTTATCGGCTAGGTACCCCAAAGCTAGTGGGCAGGTAACTGTGATCCAACAACACTCCAACACCACAAATGGAGATGATGCAATGTCAGAGTCCTCAGCTGGCACTTCAGATGTAATGTCCACAGCTGACAGAGACACAGTGTCATCCTGTGCTGTGATGTTGCCTGTGTTTCCTGGAGAAATGCTGCAGCGGACCATCAGACGGCGTGAGACAGTGGAAGTGAACCACACTTGTGTTGTTGCTCCATCCACCTGGAATGTAGACAAGAGATAACTTTGTTACATGTTGTTCTTTAAGCAGATTCAAAATGTAATCCTTCTTTCCTGATAGAATTGAGCACTTAAACATCATCTCCTACCTGAGGCCCTGATGGATTCAAAGAGCAGCTTATGCCTCATCATTCATCCATTCAAGTTATGAATGAATTCCACTTTATTTATTTATTT
Organism: Lophius piscatorius; assembly: GCA_009660295.1. Lineage (NCBI taxonomy): Eukaryota > Metazoa > Chordata > Actinopteri > Lophiiformes > Lophiidae > Lophius > Lophius piscatorius. Next base: position 38,438 of record VRLP01003069.1, read on the forward strand.
ATTTATTATTTTTGATGGTCTGTCATCATTTTGTGCTAGTTTCTGAACATTTTGAGATAGTAATTCAATTAGGATATTTTGGTCATTATTTTGAGAAAATTCTCATTATTTTAAAATATTAGTCATCGTTTAATTTCTAATTATGATTTATGAGCATTTTTTTTACATCGCATTGGTGGAAATCAGGTATCATGAACAAACGCCATACACAGTCAAGAGATGTTATTTTGGGATCAGAACAAAAACACCTCAGAACAATGACATAGAATTGTCAGGGTACTGACATTGTCTAGAAATCAATCAACTGTGAAAGGTCTATTGTGGAAAGCACTTGAGTTCAAGAACAGACCAAGATTGGTTTATTCTTGACAGGCCGACAAAAGTGAAGGGAGAGGAAAAAACAGTGTGCGAGGGTATGAGTGTGAGTGTGTTAAGGGTAGGGTGTGGTGTTTAATCACCTCAGAAACACAATGCAATTTGGTCTGTGATATGAATCTAATGTTCCCACTGCAATGCTTCCGTTATGGTGGTCTTTGCCTTCATGTGCAATTGTACACCTGATGCAATTTCAAAGGTGAGACATTTCTTTTGTTCCTTGAGAGGGCCATCATCAATATACTGTATCTGACAGGTGTCGGTGTTTATTCAGTACGTCGTCAGAAGCACCATTGTAAAGGAGCTACGGGTTAAACATGGATATGTTCATATAAAACAATATTAAGTTCAGCCATAAAATTTCGATTTTGTAGTAAATTTGAATACAATCAAGGTTAATTTTGTAAGAGTGTGAAGTCTCAACCCTATAAATACCATGCTTTTAATTGCATTAAAGCTAAAGATCGTTCATGATTTGCTATATTATGATTTTGATTGATAGTAGATCTTTTTTTGTTTTATGGATTTAAGTAAATTTCCATTTTAAAATTTTATTACACTTTTATTAAGTTCCTTGGATAATTTATTTACTTATTGATTTATTGACTAATGATTTATTTGTCTAAATGTTTCTTTGGATTATTCATCGTATTTGTACAACCCTTTGAGTGAATATATTTGTGGGCGCTGCTCCATACAGTTGACCGCTGTGTTTTTCTTGCATATGGTTTTCAAGCAAATGGTTGTAGTTTCTTGTGCTCTCTTGCCTTTTATTTTCTTCGTGTTCACCTTGGTCCCTGTCTTCCTAAAAGTTGTAAGTTGTTTTTTTATCCTCCATCAACTACTTTTTTTTTTTTTTTTGGGTCATTTCAGGGATTTGGTTTGGGTAGTTTTTCTTTTCACAATATTGAGTTTTCTTTACACCAAGCCTTCCTATTATAATTTCTGAATCTGTGTCCATCAAAAGCGCATCATTGTTTGTTATTATTTCATATTATCTACATTTTACTTTAAGTCTTGCTTTGAACTGAAACGTAACATATATGCCATTTAGTGAGACCAGGCTGAAAAGGGAAAAGCATTAATGTTATGTAAGTAAATGTGCATAAAATAATTATTATCATTATTGATTCAGTACAGTATTCATTACAGTGTTCAGTATTGATTGAATGTTAGTTTCGTCCATGCAATAAGATTGATTCTGTTTTTGATTCCATGTTGGTCTACTTTCTGGGACTGTTCGACATTGAACTTAACAAAAGACCTAACAGAAAGACCTAACAAGATCTGGATTTCTGGAGATGCTCTGAGCCTGTTGTCTAGCCATCACAATTTCGATCTTCTTAAAGTCCCTTAGATCCTCATGAGTTCCCATAGTCCTGCATCAAACACATCAACATCAACGACAAAATGTTGACTTGCGGCCTGGTTTATCCAACCCAATGACAGTTGCCACTGTAACGAATTAAGCAATTTCCTTCTAAGTTAACCTGTTATAATGTTTTGGTAAGTCGGTATGTCTACATGCCTTTGCGTCTACCTGTAGATTTCAAGAAATGTAATGCATTTGAACTAAAACCAATGTATTAATGCAGTTTCAGGTCATTTGATGAGAGAGAGCCTGAATTCTAATTAAACATACACATAAACCAGTTAAATACTTACAGTTTTCATTGACAGGTATGAAGTGTATTGTACCAAAAAACTAGAGGGATATAAGCTGTTTATACTATGTTGGATGTGTAGTGTGGACAGATGTACTGTATATGTGTGCAGGTGGAAATATTATTCACTGTAATAAACTCTGAGTGACATTTGCATGCGACTGCAGCTTGCATTGCTCTAAATATACTTCCTATCAATCTGCAATATTGTGTGTGAAAGCAAGTATGAATTATCTGTAAAGGGCCCCTCGTAGTGACAGCTGCATAGAGTGCTGTTGCCCGTGCAATCAGCTAGTGGAAAGTAGCTCATGATCGGTGTTGAGGGTAGGAAATAATTAAGTATTATAGCTAACTAATGTATGTTAATTTATTACCTTTACTTTGTGAAATAAAACATTACAACCCAACTGCATCATCTGGGGTCGATGATGTTGTGGTGAGCGGTGAGGAGGGGGTATTGATTGGTAGGAAAAGGGAGAACTGATGCAGAGAAACCTGATCTTTTTCATTTCTTTAATGAAAACATGAACACAACACATGGAGAAAGGAGCTAAAAGTCGACTAATTGAAAGGAGAATGCACAAAGTTTTTGTGGCTGCAAGGGTTTAGCATCAATACTCAAATATAGACAAGTAACAATTAGTAAAAAAAAGAACTGCTTTTTTCAAATAAAAAATATTTACTTTGAAGGCTGGTGTACCAGGTTTCTCTGAGTCACCAGCTTAGCTGCCGGTTATTGATCACCCACTGAATAATTAATGTGCATATGAATAAATAATGGATAACTGCCATTTTGACATCTTAGTTTTAAAAAACTGTATATGTGTGTTTCTTTTGTGTGAATGAGTGTGTTTGAGTGCTCAGCAAACTACATTCCCTGCCATTAAAATGATCATGCATACACACACACTCACACACACACAGGCACACAAACACACGCACTCACACACACATATCTTCACACTCCTTCACATCCACTGCAGTCATGAATTTTTCTCTCTGTGATAAGCCGCGAGATGATGTGAAAGCATTTCTTTTTTTACAATCTTTTTAGCAGAACCTATAACTTTACTTAACATTGCTGCTTTTTGGTCAGGTTTTTATATAGTTATTATTTTATTTTTTATTGATGTTTTTATCTGCTTTTACTTTGTAGCACTTTGAGATTTGATCCAAATGTAAAGTGCGTTATAAATTAAATGTATTATTATTATTTATTATTATTTCTGGTTTTCGGTGAATATAACCGCTTTTCAAGACCTATTTCATGATATATTCATTACATCTAGTTGCCTTTGGCTTGTTTATTTGGATGTTAATTATTTGTTGTTATTGACTTGCTAATGGTGGTAATTATGACTAAGTGACTGTTGTTATGAATGTGCATGACTATTTTTGCCTGTGGGTTTTTCACAAATATACATAAATTGCAAATTTCTTCATTCCTTTTAGGGTGGTGGGAATGGAAGAGCACGAACATTAAAAGCATTGTACCTCGTGGCATATTTAGAGACTGTGCTTCAACTATCAGACGTGTAGCAGATAATAGAAAAATGTAGCCATTGTGAGATAATAATTATAATAATAGTAATACAGTTTATTTATAATGCACGTTACATTTGGATCAAATCTCAAAGTGCTACAAGGTAAAAGAAGATAAAAATATCAATAAGAAGACAATAATAATATAAAAATATTAGCAAAAAAAAGCAGCAAGCAGCCGTGTTAATTAAAAGTCATAGGTCGTCTGTGGAGCCCTCAGATGGTCAGGGAGGGCATTCCACAGACGAGGGGCAGCAGAACAGAAGGCCCGATCACCCATGGTGCTGATCTTACTCCATGGGAGGAGGAGGCAGTTTCAGAGTTGATGATTAATCCCATGATTAATGAGAAGATAAGAAGCATTAACTTTAATGATATCGACACACATCAGCGTTAAACCACGCAAATTACAAAATGAATTTAACACTAACTCACTTGGTACTAATCCCTAATAAATGTATATTATGAGCAGCATGTCAATGCTCTAATTATTTCCAAACCATACACTAAAAATAAGTGCTCAATAGATGGTTGGGATAATGAAGGTTAAAGTGGTTTGATTTAATGTAAGCTGTGGGTTGATTCTATGATATGTTTGTTGTTTTTATTCAGTTTTTATTCAGGCAAGGATTTTAAATAGTCAAGAGAAAAGAAGTCATGAAGTTATGTCAGAAAAACAGTTTCTTTTGAAAAAAATAATAATGATAAATATGTTTGTTGATATGACATATACAAGATAGATCTCCTCAAGTCCATTCTTACACACACAATTTGGACTACATCAGACCAAAAGTTAGTCATTAAGACTTTTGGAGCTAAAGCTTCCCCTATTGTCAGAAAATACAACCAACCTTTCCCATACTTAATCTAGTTCTTCCTCAAAATAGAATATACAGAACTCAAAGCTCGAGATAGATTGTATACTTTGGTGAACAGTTTCTTTTACCACCAGTTGTTTGATAGTTTGCTCATTCCTCTACCTTGTGCTTGTAAATTTTATCTGCAATTTAATCAAACAATGCACTGCCTATAAATACCATATGAACACACTGTTTTTAAACATATACAAGCCAAAGTCTATCTGGGACCTACATCAGTCAGCCTTGATATAACAACCATCTTACTCATATTGCATAGAAGCTCACTTTTGCCACCAAACAGCGCTATGATGGACTGTGTGTTCCGGAACATTTCTGTAAGAACCAACATTATCTTTATTATCTTTATCTGCAGTTTGTGCTAAAATTGCTCTTCTGTGGGAACAGGCAACCTTTATTCTTCACAAACATCTATGGGCTTTGGGCGCCCGTGACCCTGGTGTTGCCCTTCCTTCTACCATTTTGATGGGTACTAACCACAAACACACAATAAACTCCTTGAAAACAAGCTCAGATTTAAGTTAATGCTGAATAAGGAAAAATAATACTTCAGTATATAGACACTATATCATGTATGTATTGCATTGACAGTAAAATACTGTATTTATTACAGGTGTAATTATTCACCAAATCAACTCCAAAATCCTATTAACATTAAAGATGTGAGTGCATCTTATCCCGATCCTATCTGATGGAGCAAACAGCATCATGATTCGGTCAGTGGTCCACCTTTAGCATTTAACTAAGGCTCTGATGCTAATTTTACAGCTTCCAATCTCAACGAGAGTCACATTAGTCTTTCTGCATTAAAATGTACCCTCAATGAAAATCAATGAATGAGCAATGAAGCAATCACTGACCCCTTCATACTTTTCTTTTTCATGTTGTGAATGATCTGTGTATTGTTTTTTTCAGTTATTTAGATTTTCTCCATAATCTTATTGACTTTCGTCCTTGAGAATATAATATCAGAAATATTACAAAACAGATTAAAGGTCAGAGAAAAGAAGCAGAATAGTTTTTTTTCTTTTTCTTTTGGTGGCTGGAAGAGAGCCAGGAGCCATGGAGGAGAAGGAAAAATCTTAAGAATAGATCCAAATGATAAATTGTGAATAAAAACACATTGTACATATACTTGTTATAAGTTGTTTTTTCTCCCCATTCCCAATGTCCATCTTTGCCCAAACAACTAGGATCACTTCCCCCATTCTTATCTTATCCTTCCCAGCTATACAGAAAATCAGGCAACTCAATATTTCTGAAGGCTACAACTCCTGCACGGAAGGTTTCACCTGACATTTATTCACCTGCAATAGCAACTGATTTACTGATGAAGAACCATTCGCGCTATTAAACATGACGCTAAATAGATTTTATTGTATTTTGGTTCATAGGAAACTGTGAGAGTCTACAATAAAATATGTGTTCCATTTAACAGTAAGTCAAGATGTCCTCTTTCCGGATATATGATTATTTTTTGTTTTAATTTACTCTCTCTTCCTGTGTCCTGTCCTTTCAAAGTGCTGAGTACCCTCTTCAGTGGTCTGAGTGATTCTGGTGGGCCTGCTAACTTTATGATTCTCATAAATGAGAGGGAATCTACCTGCCAACTCTTGCATGGAATGACAAACCTCTGGTTGAATGTTCAACTCAGCGTAACATATTTAAATAACTAAGAGATTTAGAGGCAGTGAGAAGGCTTGAGAGGGTGTATAGCTGTGTGTGTGTGTGTGTGGGGGGGGGATTTGGCTGTTTAACAGTGACATTTCATTGAGAATATTGGGAGGAAATGGTGTCTCACTGATTAGGGTGGAAGCTGAAAGTGAGACATTAAGACAGGTGCGATACTATTGGGGAATGGGACCTAAGGCGTCCTGGGTTTAACAGAGCATTCATTCTGAATATATGTCATCAAGATATGTTCACGAAGGAGGACAATATGCTCTTCACACTTCATATCCTCCCTCTCAAGGAAATATGGAGGTAATCTAAGCGGCAGAATGTCAAGTGTATGTGAGTATTTGTGTGTCTGTGTGTGTCACCCCTCCTCGGGCAACTTTAAATGGTTAAAAATGTATATGTATCTGGAAAAAAAACTAATATATCAAAAATAGAAAGATGAACAGGTGTAGGTAAGACTTCACCTGAAGCTTAAGCTTTCATCATCATCTCTCATAAGTAAATCACCCTGAGAGTTTTTAATACCTCTGCACAGCACGTCATGATTTCACCAGTGTCTGTTTGATTTGTTTGTCTGTCTGTTAGCAAGATTATGCAAAAACTACTCCACAGATTAACATGAAACAGGGTGAAAAGGTGGAGAAGGTTCCATCAAAGAAATCGTTAATTTTTGGCGAGGATATGAATAAAGGGCGGAACCCAATAATTAATTTTACTTTATTTACTGTAAAATATGGTTTTCTGCAGCATTTTTATCAGTTATGTATAAGGGGGCGGCACGGTGGCGCAGTGTTTAGTGCTGCTTCCCCACAGCAAGAAGATACCGGGTCCCAATCCACTTCTACCAGCCTTTCTGTGCAGAGTTTGCACGTTCTCCATGTGTCTGCGTAGGTTCTCTCCAGGAACTCCGGCTTCCTCCCACAGTCCAAAAAACTTGTGATACAGGTGAATTGGTGACACTTAAATTGCTCGTGTGAGCGTGTGTAGTTGTATGTCTCTATGTATCTGCCCTGCGATGAACTGGCTACTTGTCCAGGGTGTACAAGGGTTGTAACGAACCTCTCGCCCGATGTTAGCTGGGATAGGCTACAGCCCCCGGTGACCCTGAACAGGAAAAGCGGTAGATAATGAAAGAAAGAATATATCTAAATAAAGTTTCCTTCATTTTCTATATATTGAAAGTTCAGTCAGGAAGACTATCCCCTTGCACACTGGGGCCACAGTCACGGATCATACTACTCCAGTATTCTCAACTTTCAAACACGCTCAGTCTCAATTACCTGCTGCATTGTCTGGGGCGTTATTGATATCCGTTTCATTCAATCCCCTAGCCAGATCCCTCCAATCATGGTGACATACCTTCTTCATTCATCATCAGTGCATGTCATTTGATTTTATTTCTTTCCATTAATCTAGTTATTTCATGCTGTTGGTTCACACACTCTCCACCTCCCCATATCCACCTTTTCTCCGAGCCTCATCATTTAACAGTCCCAGCAGAGTCATCAGCCACCACTTCTAGTATCCATACGCCAAAGGGGGGGATACGCCTCACTGCTGCTAAGGCGGAGACCCTTCGATCACAATCTACACAAAGAGCTTCAGCACCAAATACTTTTAGACAGAGTAATTATCACAAATAATCTTTAGTTATAAATCATTCATCTTTTCTTCATTCTCCATCTCTCAAGTTTGATTAAATGGGATGTTATGGCCTTGGTGAATGAATGTGCTCTACTAGCAGCTGTATTGTGAACCAACTGCACTCTGGATATACGTGGAAGTGATATAAGAATGTGTGACCTTCTTGAGGTCTTTCAAACGCCCTTAGCTAATACTCTAAGTTCAACTGAACTTATCTCCATGACTAATTTAAAAGAAGAACCAAAATAACCGACAAATTTCTGATGTGAGGTTTCCAGTACAGAGCCAGAGGACAGAGGAATAAAGATACATTGTAAGGAGATACTTGAAAAAAGACAAGAGGGATAGACTAATATACTTTTTATTTTTTGTTGAGGCAAAGGAAATTTAGAACCTTACCATAAGCAAACATCGTGTTAGGAAAAGAGCTGTCAAGTTTGGGTCAGTGTTCAGGTATATTTTCAAGGTATATCTGAGTCTTATCAGCATAAAAATGATAGGCACGGTCGTATAAGTATAAGAAACTGAACAGGATCCTTACCTTTTGAATATTCAGAAATATTTAATGATTTTCATTATTGTTTGTTTTCATTTTTTTGAAAAAAAAAATATATATATTTTTTACCTTCTTTTTGTATTAACATAAATTGTAAATAGTGCTGTATCCAAGCTTAGGCATCAAACTTTTAGTTTTCATGTTGTACATAAAATATATTTTGAAAATAGATTAAGGGAGTTTCAGAAACCAAGTACATGAAGCGATGTGTAATCAGCCCAACAACAGAAGAATTATATCGCCCCTTGGTGGATGTCAAATGCTATTAATGTAGTGATGGCTGGATAAAGCCATCAACTACCCGCCACCTCAATAAATGAACGACTCAAAGTACTTTACTCTGCATTGTCATGTTACCCTCGAGTATTCACAAGCTTCAGCACATGAACAAAAAAACATTATATTCTTTTGCATTTTTTTTTTACAGCCCACGTGTTACCACAAAATATTTCCTAATGCAAGCCAACAGTTTACATGAGTTACTTACATATTTCTTGGAAAATGCAATTGCTTTCTCAAATTAGCAATAACAATGCATATCAATTCAGAAGCTTCCCAAGTGATTGCCTGATAATGGCATGCGTTGTAATACTGGGCCAGGGCCAAGAGAATGAGAAAACAGTGTTCTCTCTATGTTCCATAGCATCACAGATAGGCTGAAATATAGATTCAACTTTGTAACCAGGCTACAATGTGTTCATATAAATAGCTACTCACGTGATAAATTTAGATTAGATTTCATTCATCTTCGGTGGACAAATTTGTGTCGGAGCCGCAACTGAAACAGTCCAGCAGATTGAGAAAACCACAGGTTAGACAGCAAATAAGTCATGGGATAAAGTGTCATCCAAAAGTTGTTTGCTTTTTCTGTAGTGACACAAAGACAAATAAATCAGCTTTGTTTACATGTCTGTCTGTCATATGACAGTTGAGTCTATATCTATCTCTATGTCCTGTCAAAATTATAGCCAGACACTTCTACAAACAATTAGTCACTTTATTGCACGGTTTAATTACATTTTACTCGAAAGCCAAAGCAACATGGAGACCTTTCATCCAATCTTTGTGCTCTACTGTTTCAACACTCTGGAACCAGATAACATAATTGATTACCCATAATCATTTTTTATCACCAAGATACCATGATCTGGTGCCAGTCAGGTATGCGGGGCATTTACTTGCTGTGGTGAGTGAGCCATCTTTGACAGTGAGTTCCTGTTTGCTCAATTCACCCCAGGAAGACCTTGATAACCACATTTATCCTCACTTTTGAGTATTGCTGACTACAGGAAAAGCAGATGTATTAGTGAGGGAGAGTGTGTGTATTTTGGGTTTAGTTTAAATGTTTTTTTTCCCTTTAATATTCATCTAGCCTCTCTGCCTCCATCGACCCTATTTCGTGGCGCAATAGTCACATGAGGCCGTTGCACCCTCTAGGTGCTACAGGATCACATTAAGTAAGATGCCCATCAGATCATAAACACTCCTGACGCCTGCCATGTTTGAATTCTTCCCTACATATGATGAGCAGACGGTGTAGCTTGAAAGACTCTGGTCTGACAGACTGATGTGAATCAAGTTTAGATAAGACAAGTAATCTCCATCTTCTATTACGTCCCTCGCTACCAGACCAAGCCCACAGCAACCAGTTCAGGCAGGAAATGTTCCGGTCGTGCCCGGTTGACGTTGCCATGGAGATGACGTCATGCTGCAGCACCGGGATGAACTGCGCAGCCTCAGACGGAAGGAAGGGAGTGACTAGACTGAACGCAGCTGTAGCTTTTTCGCAATTCAGACTGACGGTCGACCGAACCGTTGCTGAACCAGAGCTTGTCCTGTTTTTCCAACAGCTCTCCGTGAGACCCCCCCACACCGCAGCGACAAAATGCGTGAAATAGTGCATCTGCAGGCCGGCCAGTGCGGGAACCAGATTGGAGCCAAGGTAGGGAACGCACTCAAGCTCCGTTACTTTAGACATGTTAACAGTCACTGGTTTACTCTGCATTGACTTAGATATCAAATTGTTAATGCTGTAAGGAGGTCACGCTGTCTGCAAACACGAAGTAGGTCAACCTGTGGAGCAGACTAGGTCGGACTGTAAGGCAGGGACAATGGCATCATTTGGGATGGGCGGTGGCTGCCGAAGACATCCAAGCTGTATGATGGCCTTTAACTGAGCACAAATTAGTGTGTACGTGTGTGTGTCGAGACGGACTGGGAGAGAGAGGGGTGTGGCCCAGACATCGAATGTATCTGCATATTTATGCATTAGGGATGGGCATTGATGTTCGAATATCGTCACCTTCCTAAAATAATGACCAAAGTCATTTTTGGACAAAAAATGAGTTGCCTAAATCATCTCCTCGTGATGCTGGCCTCCTCTGGTAAAATCGCCTACAGCCTCAGTTGGACGGATCTTGCGATTCTACCCCTGTAGTATAATGGCCTATGTCAAAAGTAAGCCTGTGTGTGCGACTGTGCTTGGTTCAGTTTTTTGTGTTTTTTGGAAAAACCTGAAAAAATTACTTGGGCCATTATTTTAGGAAGGTGACGATATTCAGTATTCATTACAATACAAGAAAAAAAATGCATTTGTAAGGGATGACCGTTTTGTCATTAAAAAAAATATTTTCTGGTTTCTGGTGCCTGGTAGTAATTCGTTACTATCGTCAGCAGATGGGGACACTGCAGCTACAGGCTGTGTGTAATCGCTTTCAACAAAAGAGGAGGAATGTGATGTTATAACTAGTAAATGGTTATGACGCAACAGCAGAAATATACAGTTGTCAAACAGTTTGGTAGGGTGGAAGTAATTTGAAAGGATAAGTGGAAATGAGGCAGGCACCTCATCATTTGAGAGTTTAGTCCATTTGGAGTTGTCCGGATGAACTCTGTGGATGAATCCCGCCACAACCTCGGATCCACAAGTTACCTTTAGAATTGATTATGTCTTATCTTAAATGATGTTATCATACTCTAGAATAAAAAGGTAATTTCTTGTTGGCACATGCCACTCTTCCAAAAAATTTTTTAGATGAAACTCTTAAGTACTATAAGTAGTTATAGCTATTTTGAAAAACAAGTGACTGAAATTTCCGTTGTATTGCCACTCAAATGTATTCTATGGCAACTGCTCAACCCTCCAACCAGTCTCATGGTGATCTGGCAAGCTGTTTATTTGTAATTTAGAAAGGCCCATTGTTTAAAATTCCCTGAATCGTCCTCTGTATGCTGTTCCTCTCACAAAATCAATAGCTTCTCTTTTGCTACATGCCCGGTCCTTGTACCTTCATCAAATTGTCAAGTGGTGAACAAATGCTGTGGAAAAAAACCTCATCTTGCAATCTTAAAAAAAAAAAAAATTCCTTCATCCACCCCTTTTTCCGAATCCAGTCCAAATTTCCATAGGTTTGTCCCATAAAAATCTGTCCAGCTGTCTGCATGTAATCCTGATGAAAGCCAGACAGGCATGCAAACAAATAAACCATCACTGTTAAGATATGACCTCCTTGGAAGAGGCTATTAGAAAAAAAAAAAAAATGGTTGGATGAATGAATGAATTAATTCATATTAAAAGGGGATGTCTGTGGTTTGCTCGATTGTCCAAACAGTCAAATATCCTCACATGGACAAGAGAAAAATGTTCAAATGTTTGAAGCTGAAACCAGAAAATTGTTGGTATGTTTGATTCAAAAGTCACACAGCATTATAATGGCAACATGCCAGCTACCTTTACTATCTATTATCTATTAAATTGGAAGATATTAACATAACAATAATGTTCATGAACTGTTTTATGTCTAATCCAAACCACTGGCCTCTCTCTAGTTCTGGGAGGTAATCAGTGACGAGCATGGCATTGACCCGACAGGATCTTATCATGGAGACAGTGACCTGCAGCTGGACAGAATTAATGTCTACTATAATGAGGCTTCAGGTGAGGAGTGTTACAATACACACATCACTCTTTTGAGTTTGACATACTAATAGTCTCTATTTTCTTTTATGAAAAGGTCTTTTGACGCAAATATTTTTGTTTCAGGTGGGAAGTACGTACCAAGGGCCATTTTAGTGGATCTGGAGCCAGGCACTATGGATTCTGTCCGGTCTGGACCCTTTGGACAGATCTTCAGACCTGATAACTTTGTCTTTGGTATATGATCAGCCACATGTGCACACACCTACATTATGTCATTTACTACAGAAGAAAAGAGGTCATGTTGATTGTGAGCACATCGGAGGGAATTGTTTCATTCAATACATAGAAGTTAGAGCTTGTAAGTTTAAATGATAAACATAGACCCATTTGCAGGAAAATATAAAGCTCCGCAATCAAAGAGCTGAATTAATTTAATCCCCTCTCCAGGCCAGAGCGGAGCTGGCAACAACTGGGCGAAAGGCCACTACACGGAGGGAGCTGAGCTTGTGGACTCAGTCCTGGATGTCGTGAGGAAGGAGGCTGAGAGCTGTGACTGCCTGCAGGGTTTCCAGCTCACACACTCCCTGGGTGGTGGTACCGGCTCTGGTATGGGAACTCTGCTCATCAGCAAGATTCGTGAGGAGTACCCTGATCGTATCATGAACACTTTCAGTGTTGTACCCTCCCCTAAGGTACAGCAATCACCTTTTGTTATCATTGTTTTTATTTTTTGGATACCTTCTGTCCTGACTTTTGTGCATTGCGCCTTCAGGTGTCAGACACTGTGGTGGAGCCCTACAATGCCACCCTGTCTGTCCACCAGCTCGTCGAGAACACAGACGAGACTTATTGCATCGACAACGAGGCTCTGTATGACATCTGCTTCCGCACTCTCAAACTGACTACACCCACATACGGAGACCTCAACCACCTGGTCTCTGCCACCATGAGTGGGGTGACAACCTGCCTACGCTTCCCCGGCCAACTCAATGCTGATCTCCGCAAACTAGCAGTCAACATGGTGCCTTTCCCTCGTCTGCACTTCTTCATGCCCGGCTTTGCCCCACTCACCAGCAGGGGCAGTCAGCAGTATAGAGCCCTCTCTGTGCCCGAGCTCACACAGCAGATGTTTGATGCCAAGAACATGATGGCCGCCTGTGATCCACGCCACGGCCGCTATCTGACCGTGGCTGCCGTGTTCCGTGGTCGCATGTCTATGAAGGAGGTGGATGAGCAGATGCTGAATGTGCAGAACAAGAACAGCAGCTACTTTGTGGAATGGATCCCTAACAATGTCAAGACGGCCGTGTGCGACATTCCACCCCGTGGCCTCAAGATGGCTGCCACTTTCATTGGAAACAGCACAGCTATCCAGGAGCTGTTTAAGCGCATCTCTGAGCAGTTCACCGCCATGTTCCGCCGCAAGGCCTTCCTTCATTGGTACACAGGCGAAGGCATGGATGAGATGGAGTTCACTGAAGCGGAGAGCAACATGAACGACTTGGTGTCCGAATACCAGCAGTACCAAGATGCTACTGCCGAGGAGGGAGAGTTTGAGGAGGAGGGAGAGGAAGAAGTGGCCTAAGGCTAAGTCAGTGGAGGATCAGTATTCCCCTGCACTCGTCATTCCTATATCCAACAATCCATCCACTTATTTCACTCACTCCTACTCTGCTCGTGATCCCTTTGCTTATTTGTAAAGTAAACTCCTTTCTGTGCTCTCTTATCGTTGTTTACATTTCTCTCATCGTATTATCTTCTTCAGCCATAGTAGGATCCACAGCATTAAATCACCTCTGCCATCTAGAGGTAGTCAACACAGGTGTGTTTGTGGTCTTTGCTCCCACAGGTTTCTGTTCATGTGTCATCAGTCACACTGTTCTCGACCAAGCAGTTAAAGCAAATGCAAATTCCGATCGCTTATCTTATTTGTGACTAATTTGAATAAACGTGTTGGAAAAATATGCCTTTGTGTGTTTTCTTTAGAATCTGATGCATTTTTTGAATTTATATCAATTTTGGATAGCAATGAAAACAAATACTATACAGGTGTTATTTTTTTTTGTTTGTAAAAGAGCTTTCCAGCCACAATTTCAAATATTTGTGTACTTTACACATATTTCACCGTACTTAAGTTAGCCAAAAGCTCGCTTTTAATCTGCAGTCCCTCAGCAAATCAATTACATATAGATTGATCAGGGTTTAACTATTAACGTGTTTTGATGCACCAAGTTTTACTGCCATAGTTTGAACGCAAACCAAATAGGAGATATTTATACATACCGGTTTTGCTTAAGCACCACATGGACACAGGATAATATCAATGAGTTCGGGGGGATGCGCAGAGCGACAAAAGCAAAGATACTTCTAAAGGTAAGTAAGATCTACTTACATGTAGGGAAGCTGAGAAGGGCCATGGAGGCAGATCATTATTTTTCGGAAGTTGCATCGTGATCTGAAGATTAATTTATGACAAGAAAAACAGTTGGCTTAAGGCGCTGTGCACTGGTATCTGAGGAATGCTCTCAGATATATGGAGTCTCATAACTGTATTAACTCATTTAAAATGAAAATCATGTTTTTCACGCTTTGGGTAGGTCAGGTTGCCATGGGACTCAGAATAAAACTTTAATGACAACATATAGTAACTAATATCGACTGAGGAGTTTCCAGTTTTGATAAATGATCGTATTTGTACGATAATTTCCCCTCTGTACTATCAATAATCCCCAAATGTACGATCATTTGGTCATGCATGGTTCTCTCATTGTAACGGAATTGATGTAGTGGCCGTTCAGCAGCTGCGTTTCAGGATCAGTCCAAAGTGAGCCTCATTGCTCCAGGCTTACAGACATGAGTGGGTAACAGACCCTACTATTACTGACTGGCTACACCCTCTTACTGGCTGCGACATCAAAACTTTTAGTGGTTGTTGCAGCATACAGGTGGGGGCAAGTCAAAAAAGCATCAGGACAAAAAGATCCCCGCCCCTAATGCAGAATTAAAGAATGCGGTGCTTACAGAGATCATTCGAAAAGGATCAACTAGACACAGGTGTGAAAATAGCGGGGGTAAAGCCGTAGATTAAAGATTAAAAAACCTGCACAGAACATCCCTCTTTTCAGGAAGCTGTGTCCTTTTAAGTAATCATTTAGGCCATTTCATCGATGGTTGTTGCAGATTCGGTCTTACTATAATGTGAAAGACAAACAGAATCGGACAATGTAGGTTTCAGTGTGTTACCTTAAAGAGGACGATGTCTGATTGACAGCTGTTGATTGGGGCGGAGCTCCGCCTGCAACAATATCAACAACATCACGACTCCCATCTGGGCCAACACCAAGATGAAAAGATTGAATTCAACAAATTAATCATCTGCCTCCAGGGTTCCAAGACTGTCCAGTTATTTCTGTCACAGCGTTTTCAATGTTCTGATACTTATGATCATGTTGTGTTTATCTGCCAAAAGATTCAATATGGATTGATTTGTCAAAGTTATATTATTATTGAAATATATGTAGCCGGATGGAAAAATGGGTGCAACAATAAATGAATCCACCAGAGAGCGTTTTTGTTGTGGGTCGTGGGGTATGACCTGCTCCACGTCCTCAGGGAGATGTTTTCAATGTGGTATCTCCACATGTGCTGCTTCTCTGGAGAATGCTAGAGCTTCATACTGAGGTAAAAATATGAATACGTGCCTTCTTTAAGAAATACCCATTGATAGTGATGAATAAATGTTCAGAGGTATATTTTCTGTTGTGTTTTGCAATTGGATGTAACATATATTTACGGTTGTTTACAGAATGAAAGGTAGTCTGTTGCTGTTTAGACTGACCTCAGAAATGTGACCGTTGTGAATTCACTGTTAAACTTATTGGGCTTTAGGACAGATTGTGGAAAGTAAGTGTGCATTTTGAGATTTGTTAATCTAATGTCATGATGCTTACAGGTTTGTACGATTGTAAAATGTTAACTGTAGTTTTGTTATGATCTGTGTTTTTATGTGAGGGCCACTACAGTGATTTCTGTGGACTACAGTTAATCTTGTGTACTTAAGTTAGTTCTGAGAGCTGCCAATATTTGTATGTAGGTTCATACACTTATTCTTGGATTTTGTGCCAATGAAAATAAGTCTTTGTGGCACTCTGTAGGACCATGTGGAAAGTTCAAGAAGGACGAGACTTTTGTGGAACAATTTTCTATTTTTATTATTTACCTTTTATCAATTATTGAATCAAACAATTCTAATTTTCTTCAGAATAAAGAACCCAAAATATATTTTTGTGTCCTGTGCTAGCTTCATTTCACCAGGTTACATATAGCTTGACAAGATGCGCCACGTTCCTAATTTCCCCTTCAATGGGTAGCCAAAGATTACGACTTTATTCTCGTAAAATTACAAAATGTATTCTCATAAAATTACGACTATCCTTCCCGTAAAACTAAGACTTTTTTCATGTAATATTAGGACTTTAATCTCGTAATCTCCATTTTTTATTTATTTTGTCAATATAGCCCTTATACGCCGTCGTACTTAAATATTGACACTACAGAGTATGAAAAGTTTAACTCAATACTGAACTCTTGTCTAGTTGTATCTCGAAAGGTTTATAAGGATTCAATTTATAGCACCTGGATATATTTTCATACATTTCACAAAATCATATTTAGATTTTAAAATGAATCAAAGCAAAAAGCAAAAGAATGCTATCAGGTTGATCTTTACCTTATCTAGACCATCTTCCCATCAGCTACCTGTTCTTATGGAACAGGTAGCTGGACATGTGATGTTTGTGAGAAAACTATCAGCAACAGACTGCATGAGGGCCCCAAGTCCCTACTGGAACCTATTAATACTAGTGAGATCAACTCTGGCAATTCTCTCCTGCACTGAACATCATTTGATGGAGAAAATGAAAAAACTTACATTTGGACTGAAAATCAACTCAGAATTGTTTTAATACGGAAATTTGGGCGCTTCAATTTTTGCAGTATACTAACCTTGGCTGCAGGTGTGAACCAATGCTGTACTTAAAGAATAATTAGCTGCATGTGGAGGTTATCAAAAAAGAAAATAGAAAAAAGAGAAATTTTCCATTCTCTATAGTGTTGGTGTCACTAGTGTTATAAAACCCTAACACTACAGGTGTTGATTTAACACTGTTGTGTGTGCAGTGTCATAGGAGCGTGATTTTTGTGTTCAAGAAAATATTTCCTCCTTTTGAACATATAATCTGGCAGCAGTAGTTCTAAATGAAGAGATCAAATGAAGTCAAAACTGGAAGAAATAAGGATTGCTTTCGTCATGGTGTCTTAAAGGAAAAAGAGGGCGGTGAGAGTTTGGGGAGTTGATCTTATGACAGATGTCAAACATGCATATACACAGACTGAGACAACGTACTTACTGCCAGGGATCAGGAAGTGCTCTGTTACTTCATTGCTGATCGTGCAGACTGCAGTCGGTGCTGTTGTCTGTCATCTGTCTATATTGGTACTATGACTTTCAACTAACACGTGCTGAAGATCTCTGCCTCTTTGGACAAATACATGGACAAAGATAAACTCGGACATCATGGGCTCCAGACTGAAGTGAGTGAATCGTGCTGTTTTTGCTCAGTTTCAATCGTGATCACTCTGCTCATCGCTCTGTTCTTGTGGTTGTTATTACTTCCTCTCTCAACTGCACAGGAAGTTTCCTGCAGCCACTATGTTGCCCTTTATGGTAGACCTGCTCTTGCTTAAAGCAGAGGAAAAAGTCTGTTTTAGGATTATATATTATCTTAACTCATAAGACTATTATTATAAGACTGTATTTCTGTCAATCACTTCTATCTCAATTGTAGCTAGAGGAGGAAGGAGGAGAAAATGAGAGAATGAGGTTTGAGGTAGAGGTAAAACAGATGGATATTGATATTGACTAAGTTTGCAATTAGGCAAATGGAAGGGGGAGGTAAGACTTAGATTCCACGTTATTCACATTTATAGATATGTTGCTCTATGCTTTTGGCCTCACCTCGATCTTAAAAGTTGCTCTTTTTATACTTTCTCTTGCAAGGCCTCCGCCTCAACTTTATATAATTTTGATATAAGGCAGTAAATACAATATATTTGTGCTGTGAATCCCTTTCCTGTCAGACAAAACCCTGAGCAAACCTTCCACTGGTTCTTTGAAGCAGCCCAACCAGTAGCAAGCGACAAAGGTGAGTCTTCTGTCCTCTCTCTCTCGCATTTACGATCACTGTGGTTCCTGGGTTGAGTTTAAGCCTCTGTAGTAGTGAAACTATGCTGTCTGCTGAAGAGCCATTTCAGAGTGAAGAGAGATTTGTTCACAGAGAAGTTGATTGAAGTTGTTCCTCACATTGTTCCCGTGGTGTCCCTACATTACCTACACATCTCACCAGTCTGACCATAAAATAGCTTCATGCATAATCAATACATGTATATGTGCTGGTTGTAAATTGATAAAATATAAGACTTATGGTTTCCTCTGAGCTGCGAGATGCACATACTTCCTGTTAACTGAGCAGAAAACTCCAATGAGAAAATGCTGTTTTGGTGTCTTTCATACTGAACTGGAGGGGTTTAATACAAAACTGACAAACTACATTGATGTTATGTTTTCATTCATTATTACCTTGTAAGATATTCAACAGGTTTTTAAACATGTGCTTTGTCAATAGAGTTTTTTGGAGTAAAAGGCATTAAAAGCTTCACTGTTCATTCACTTTGTGCTCAGATTAGATTTGGTTATCTTAATGATTCATGTTCTAGCTCTACTGAAAACACATCAGCCAGCTCAAATCACAGGTATGCTCACATTGGTATGTTTTTGATAAACAGCAACAAATACATTTTCATGAGGTAACTGGTACTCGACCCAGAATGGATGCGAATAAATGCATGGAATTTTCTCTGAAGGACGACATTTCATCAGATGTTTTTTTTTTTTTTAAATGCACATACAAACAATTGAACGGAAAATAACAGACCATCTGCACCACTGTTTTTCTCTCTGGTCGTTTTGTTTTTCACGTCAGCTCTCAGTGCAGTCTGTATGCAACTAGGCCTATTCTGTCGTTCCCAATTATAATATTCTGTCGTATTACCCCAAAAAGTCCCCAACCCCCTGCATTGCACAAGCAGTTCCCCCTGATTTAGGTCTTCAGGGGGAGGTTATGTAAGTGTTTTTTTAATTTTTTTAAAAAGCTTCCCTAGTGTCGGAATTTACGACAGACCTTTCCCCAAACCATTCCACCTCTTCTTTGCACTAGGGTCTATGAAAATTAGAAAATAATCCATGAAACACTTATCGACTTATCGCGCCAGTTGTTGAGTTACCGCGTTAAAGCGAAGGATCTTAGGGGGAAGTGGAGGTGTTGATGATTCCAATATATCCCCGACTTTTCAGGGAAATAATGGAATCTAATCATCCTCATTCATTTTGTTCGGATACAAATAGTATGTTTGTATACATATGCTGTCTTAAGTCAGGTTTGAAAACCATCGATTGACTCACAAGTATGACATTTTTTCTTTTTGACATTTCAGATAACTTACTCAAAAACGTATCAATGTTTAGAGGGCGGGTACATTCAGATCCGAACTAGACACAGAGACCTGTAATTAATATTGAAAATGTTTACTCTTTTATGGACAACAGAACAGTACATACATACATACATAGTGTAAAATGTCAGGCAGCAAATTCAGGGTCTTGTTCAAGGACCCTTTAACTTTAGGCTTCAGGAGTTGCAAACAAACACCCGATCCAACCTACCTAACCTACTGAACTTATTATGTTAATTATGTACAGTATGTGAACTGCCTAAAAAAACACATTTTATCTGAGCAAAATATTGGAGTTTTGGCTTCTAAAAATACATAAAGTTTTTCAAATTAAGCACAAAAAAAATATAAAAATAAGTAGAGTCACTTTAGCCCGGTAATGTGAACGTAGCCTTAACGATGATGATCATTCATGGATCCTCTTCAATGTTACAGAGCCTGGTGTACTCTTTCAGTTTCCAGAGGACTTCAATGATGAGGTATCCACTCATTTCTTCTGCTCTACTCTACTACTCCATAGTATTGCCAATATATTGGCATATATTGTCACATTGTAAAGACAACATGTTTTTAGCCACGCCACTGGTGCGGTTCCAGGGATTGTTTTATTTTTATTTTTTGTGGGTGGGTGGGTGTGTTTGGGGTGTTAGTTTACCGCTTTGGCTCAGACTGAATATCTCAAAAACCTGTGGATGAATTAACATGACAGTTTGTACCACCATTCAGGGCTCTCAGAAGAGTTTTGACCGCTACTAGGCATAAGTTTACATATCTTTCATGGTTTTCTACTCAATTTGGGGATTTTAATTTTTATGAAGTTTTTCTTTTTTTCAACTACTTATATATCTTTGGTGCTAATTAGAAAATATTGGCATGAAAAGATCCTGAACAGAGACCAATTATAAATAGACCTACCTGTACATGATTGTCATTGTGAGTATGATGGTTTGCTGACTAGCTTAAAACACCACTGTGCCTGAGCACGGAGGTCTTAGCATTGCTTGAGACTCTTGGCAAATTGTCCGTTTTCATTTTCCAAACATAATTCTATCCCATCTTAGGAGTCTTGTCAAACATTACCAAGATTTTGCTTCCCATATGACACACAAAGGTGAGTATAAACTCCCTGGATTGTCTTTTCTCTTGGTAAGACTTTACTTTAGGGACAAAAACTAGGCACATATGAGGAATGGCCCAAATGGGCCCAAATGAGGAATGAACGAGGAACACATTTTAGTTAACCATAAGTTAGTAGTTAATAAAGGCATGAGTGAGGAAAGATATCAGGAAGTACTTTCTAATTTATAAATCGTTATAATTCCCAAATTAAAGTGAATTGAGGAGTCTTTTGTCATCAAATCCTGTTTCTTCCGCAATTTCACCAAAGTCAGATCTGCTTAGCCTTTTCCTGATTTAGACAGGTTTAGAAATGCCTGTGTCTTCTAACGCTTGAATTATTGCAATGGAGGTAGGAAACCAAGATCACTCTTCGTCACCCATGTTCTTTCCTCACTTGATTGGTTGCCTGTCAAATTCAGGAACAATTTCATGTTTCTTTGCATAACTTTTGAAGCCCAAGGTGATGGGGTGCCCAGTTATATCACAGAGCTTTTGACCACCTAGGCTTTGCGTCGTTACATGAGGTCCCGGAATGATCCTTTGTTGGTGATCCCCTTGGTCAAGTCTGGTGACGGAGGGCAATTTTAGCCATTAGGGCCCCCAGGCTATGAAATTACCACCCAAACAGATAAGCTTGTTAACACACTGCCTGTTTTTAGATCATTGTTGAAAAGTTGTTTTTACAGATCAGCCTTTTCTGCTGCATGATTTATGATTTTGTGATTGTTTGTGATGTTTTACTGTTTGTTTTATTCTTATATATTTTGTGAGGCACTTTGTCACTTATACATAGTAGGTAATGGGTTGCTAGAGAACAGACATCCGAAATCCCGTACTTTGATCATGAATCATTACGTAATCATCCACCCATCCGACCATCCATTTCCCTCCTCTTAATGGGTAGGTTATGATTAGCTCATTAATATCTTTGAATCAATCATACAGACCACTTACTTCACAAGCTGTTGCTCATTTACTCTCAACCAGTGGAACAGCCCAGCACTACAACTATTTTATTATTAATTATTCATACTCCGTAGTACCTAAGTAACTACTATAGTCCTTTAATACTCCATTGCCATCATTATTAATTTTAATGGGATTTCTTCAGTAACTCATCTATATCTAGAATCAAATAAGTACTCATTAGCGATTCATCAATTATCAAGTCGGACCTTATTAATTATAATATGTTGTATCTTAATACATTTTTTGCATCTCGACAAATGTTTTAAAGTAATGTTAACAAGGAGTTTGTTCCCCGTACATTCCTCATGCATCCTCTGGTAAACCCTCAAAATGTGAACCTGTTGGATTTCTAGTCTGTTGTCTCTTCTCTTCACCTCTCACTACATTCATCGGCACAGAGTGAGTGATGGAGTGGCCGTGCAACAATTTACTTTTGTCTTGACTGACCTTGAGGGATGCCAGAGGTTTGGTTTCTGCCGTCTCAACAACAGCTCACACACCTGCCTCTGCATACTCAGGTATATTTGTGTGAAGGTGTGTGAATGTAAAAAGGAAAATGTTCTCATGCCATAGTGAGCTCTAACAACATGATGAAAATCACTTTTATTCAATTTGATTACAGTTACCTTCCGTGGTTCGAGGTGTTCTACAAACTTCTCAACAACTTAGCGAATTACCTCACAGAAGGACAAGTGAGTACAGAAATCCTTTTATGTATTTTTAGCTACTTTAATAGTCACTAATCAACACCCCTTTGTATGAGTATAATTTACATTATTAGCATTATATTCTCCACAGACCAATGACATGAAAGCCCTGCTGGCTGCTCTTTACAAACAGCCTGTGCCGGTGACCGCTGGATCTGTCACTCTGCAGATGGTAAATTAATAATAAACTGTAGTGACATCATGAAGACCCACTTGACTATATAGTTGTTGGTTTTTTTTGTCAGAGGTAAGCGTGTTTGTTTTTTTCTGAGGGGCATCAGCTGTCTGTCAACTCAGAGGTGTCCTATCCTGTAGTTCACCCAGGGGGACAAGAGGGGGTGAGTCCCACATGAGTTCATGTGGTCTGGAATAACAGCTGTATCACATCCGGAATAACTCCTGCTGAAAAACTTCAGTCTGACACGTGTGTGGGCTAAAGACGTGTTTCACCAATACATGATTTGCTCCACTGTCCTTTGTTCCCTCCTATTTTCGGAGCAATTAAATCGATACACTGATGAGCCATATCATTAAAACCACCATTGTACTATGGTGTGGGCCAAAACAGCTCTGCACTGTGAACTGTGTGTTTTGATGTCTCTCTATCAGAACCTTCTGCTACAGTGACTGTCCTGTGGGATCAGGCAACACAGGATAGTTCTAGTTCCCAACAAGAATCATGAGCCTCGGGTGCTCATGACCACATTACTAATACAAATTTTTTTTTTCCGTAGAACAATTAAATCAATGTTATTTTTACTTTACCTCTAAGTAGTTATGATTTTATGACTCATGGTGTAAATCCATAACCAAGGAATAATCCAATAACTCTATCTGAAAAGTTGAGTCACACAATATATAACAGCTTTTGAGCTGCTGGTTGTAACTTGTGGATTTTACATTTTAAGAATCAGGAATCTTGTGGATTCTCATTTCAAATCAGGAAATCCTCTAATGGAAAGAAAAATTTTCAGTGAAGTGTTTTTAACTTTGTGGTTCATACATTTTCAGGCCCAAATGATTTGGTCATAGTGGTGGCTGGAAGTGTGGTTTAATATAAAAGATACAACAAGTCTGGCTTGCCGTAGCAGCTTGGCGGTCACTCAATCGAGTACACACCTCCCCTATGGCAGTTCCATTGAATTTAATCAAAGCTTAATCAAAATTCTAGTAAGACACATGCACGATAAAATTGGTGAAATCCTCATTGAGATTGAATTCTATTTTCCATGCGCAGCCAAGAGAGCAGCATAGATAAATATTAAATCATATAGTACAAAAAAAAACTTTCATTCACTTCAAATGAATATAGAAAAACCGAATAATTTAGTACAAGTCCGAAAATGATTCCAGAGCATCTTTAGTGAGTCATATGAGTAATATTTTCTTTCTGTGGATCCATTTGATGATTTCATTCAGGGCACATTCCACACCCCTCCCACCCACTTAAGAAGAATATTTAGAAACTTAGTCTGTTCAGTGTGTTAGATGTAATTATCAAAAATTGACCAAAATAGATCCATAAAATTCGAAAAAGTCAAGGAAAAAAACTGCAACTCCCTCCTTTCATCAGAAATTGAATGAAATGATACATGCCTAGCCCTTCTACCAAGTTTCATCAAAATCCATAAGGTACTTTACTCCTAATTCTGCTAATAGACAGAGAGATAAACAAATGCCAATGACAACATAACCTCCTTGGTGGAGGAAAATATGATCATGGTGATAGATTGGATGAAATCCTAAGGATTAACTTGTTAACTTGTTTGATGGATGGATGTGTTATATGTAAGACAATATCAAGAAATTCTCACCATTTGGTCCTGAATGTTTTGTTCCACTCATTTTAATCAGGTTCCGTACTTCGTTGCACCGGACACGAGAAGTCTTCCCTCCATCCCTGAAAATGTGAGTGTAAAAGCTCAGACTAAACTCAAGGATTAAAAGTATTTAATGGACAAATGGAGTTTTGAAACGGTGTGTTATCTTTTCAAAGTGACGACTGCATTTATGTGTGTGCATGTTTCATTTAGAGGAACTTGACAGAGTTGATTGTGGCAGTAGATGTGGGGAATTTGCTCCAGCTTTACGCCAGCATGCTGTTTGAGAGACGCATCATCATCTTTGCCAGAAAAGTCAGCACGGTACTGTAATATTTCATTATTCAAATGTACAGAAGACTGTTACTTCTTTAACATTATGGGCAAGACAGTAATTGCCTTGTGAAATATTACTTAATAGTATTATTATCGTGTAATAGTATGCTAATAAATATGTTGTTATTCTTAGGAGCTGGTATGTATTTATTTTTTGTATACTGTGTTTTTATATTTTTCCCTTACATTTAATATAAGAACTATATCAATTATCTTAAGTTTAGTATTGCATTGTCTTACTGCTTACTCTTATCTTATCTTATATTATCGTAACTTAAATGGCACGATACTCCTCCTAATCGATAAGCTCAGCTCTTACCCATCAATATTCACCAGCCTCATAAACCAAACTCAGTGCAGATAGAATGAAGTCATAAATGGGGCAGTCTCCTCTTTGCGGCCATTGTATGTGAAACCATTCTCCAATTTTTCTAGCTGACGTCTTGCGTGCACGCTGTCAGTGCTCTTTTATATCCCATGTACTGGCAGCACATCTTCATCCCTGTGCTGCCACCCCACCTACTGGACTATTGCTGGTAGGAAATCAGTCAGAGAGTCGATCAGCCAGTCTGCCTGCCTGCCTGCCATATTCATGCTTTTGTACTTGGTTACAGTGCACCTATGCCTTACCTGATAGGGGTCCACAGCAGTCTATCTGAGGTACACTGATGAATAAAATTACACTCAAATACTTATCCTACAACTGTGAAGCTACAGAGTTTTTAATCCGAACCAACTGTCCTGTGTCTGTTTAATAGAGGGTGAGGAGCCGTGGCTTGGAGGAAGTTGTTATTCTGAACGTGGATACAAACACTCTAGAAACCCCCTTTGATGACCTCAAGAGGATACCTCCAGAAGTGGTAATGAATGTGTTCTGTGAGAGCCTGTACTTCTTTCTGTGACTAAATGTCCTCTTTAAGTGTATTAAGTCTACTAAACAAGTAACTATTTGAACAGTAAGGAAAATACAGCAAAATCTTGCTGACATCTGTACCACAGAATCAGGGGATGCAGGTGCCGCCAGTGACTTTCCCCCATCATCCATGCCTCTCTTTTGCCCCCAAGGGCTATGAACTGTGCTGTGCTCTTCCTCTAACTAACAGTATTAATTGTTTCAACAATTTGTGCTACAGTGGCGCTCCTTTGGTTTCCCTCATTCCCCACACACCAGTTCAACAGTTGTCCTTTCTTACACCTCTTTACTAGGTACTAACCCCAACAAGACCTGCAGCTCTGCAATTGCTCTGGACCAAACTTCTACCATCACGATTTTAATAATAAAATCAGTTCCATCCTGACTTCACCTCTCAGGATGGCACTGACATGTAAAAAAGTCTTTGTATCACATAAAACCTCTCAAAGGGAGCATCTCATTTTAAATGAGTGCTTTCTTATCCAACAAGTGCTTACGCGACTGAAAATGTGTTTAAAACTGCTATATGAGAATCTAATGATAATAGCAGAGAGCATGATGGGTAAATGCAGACTGGATGTAGCTGCTGGGTGGGCCGGTGAGATAAGGAGCCGCACTGGTTCCAGTGTAGATGGGGAATGAAGTTTCAGTGATCTCATACATCCTCTTGATGGGTGCGGCAGCATAACCATCAAAGAGCCCATGGTGGGTGGGCTCTTTGATGGTTATGTAATAATGTTACGGCTGATTTGTGTAGGCGTCCCATCCTCGCTCTTCTGTTTGCATTAATATCTGCGTGAACCTGAAAGAAAGAATTAAATTGCATGTGTAACACTAAATGTGATTAGCCTAATTTAAAAGGAAGATTTTATTGCTCAAATCTTAATGAATTATCTCTGTTAAACTACAGTAAAACAATTGATCTAGATTTAATGTTTGAGGAAAAAGTTCATCGCCCTCTTGAATCAGTATAGAAAACTACATCATACTGTCTGTTCACTCAGGGATCCCATGTTAGCAAATTAATGACAGTACCGATGCTCATGTCTAAAATTTGTTTTGGAATCCTTTTGAATTTTGCCAAATTGTTTTAGAAAATAAAAAAATAAATAACACGCACAGATTTTAGATGAAATCCTAGAAGTAGGATTTGTCGATCTCAATATTGCATTGCAGGCACTAAAAACCGACGGCTGTCTCCATTAGGGCCTGTCTCTGCACTACATTCAATATTTTTAGTCACTTCATAATGAAGGCGTGTGTTGTATTTTCCTCTCAAACATCTGTTGAAAACTGTCCATAAGACTTGACATATGTGGCATCTGTAGAACCCCATAATACAAACAAAACCCCTGGATGCAGCAATGGCTATTACAGACCAAAAAATAACAAAAAAAAAAAAAAATGGATTGCATTGTCCGTTTTCATGCTGTGCCTCTGAAATGAAAAGTGCTTTGTCATTGTAGGCTGCCTGCACTGAAATGAGTGACTCCTTCAACTAGTGGTCATTGCTGGAGCTTCTGAAGTGTGATACTAGAGTACTTCAGAGGGGCTTTACAACAAACCAACATGATGCTATAGTTAATAACTGTCAAAAGCAAATTTTAAAAATATGTCAAAACATAGTGTCTAATAGACAAATTAAGTCTAAAACACATAATGCTACATTAAGTTCGTAAAAAGTAGGCTCTCTCGTGTCCACTTTAAAGCAAAAAACGCTTGTCCAGTGCTGAATGCTTACAGAATATTATTAAAACTCCCTAAATGTACCTAAAAATACATAGATGAGCAAAATGAATCAACCAGTTATGAGGTACACACCTTTAGCTCACACAGAATCCCCCGCACAATCTCTCGCCTTTCTCGATGCAAGGATGACAGATGCCAACTTTTTTGGCTCTGCATTTCTGCTATAGATTAAAAATGTAAATGTCTCTCCAGATGGCCGGACTGAAGGTGTGCCTGAAGCGTCAGGCAGTGTCTCCTGGTTGTGGCGTATCAATAGCGTTCCTGAAAGCTCAGGCTCTACTGTTTGGAGGTTACAAGGACGCTCTGCAAGGTCACAAGGTCAGTCATTGGCAGAAGGGTTATAGGTTATAAGGTTCTGATAATAAATGGCACTTCTGATGGATTACATTTAGGTCGGACTTTATCGCAACTGAGTTCATTTAGGTAACATTTAGGTAATGACCGGCCTTATTTTGTTTGAAAAAAACATATGTTGGCACATTAAAATGTAAATACTTATGTGAAATGTATCTATCCAACTTCTTTTGAGGCAGTATAAAGTAAAAATGTATTGTTTGAAACCCCTTTTTTTTCATTATAAACGTTAGTTCAAGAGCCACACTCTGGATGTGGGACAAGGCTAAAATGCTGAGACTAGGATATTAAGTACAATAAAAACAATTTTAAAAAAATGACAAAAGGATAACAAAAAATTAGAATTTTATTGCTACTGAAAAATTGACCAAAATTTTAGAAAAGTTTTTTCGGTCTTTAATGACATTTTAGGCTGGGGACTGAAAAGTGACTCAAATTGAAGAATTACCAATTTATATGTAACTCTGTTGATGTGCTTATGTAACTGTGAGTGTATTTCTTTGCAGGAGGGGGAAATATGGTTCTGTGAGGAGATGTTTCTAGAGCATGAGTCTCCCTGTATGAGACAGTTCTTGGAGAACGCTGTTCATCTGCAGTTCTTCGAGCAGGTATACTCTGGGCATCTTGCCCTTCACTGCCATCTGCTGGACAGATAATTGTAGCATTGGAGGGGGTCTTGTTGGCCCAAAACGTTGCAAATTAGTTAATAAATAGCTCTGCTTTTGGTACTTTTAATTTTATTCAAGAAATGTTGTGCATGATCCAGCTTGTCATTTCAGATAATTTCACATCTTAATTCTGATGTTTTACACAATTTAAGCCACAGAACTGTGTTACTGGTTCTGCTAAATCTGTTTTCAAAGGTGCAGGTCTAAGTCAATGTGTCGTGTAAATAGGTGGACATTACTTCTTTTTTTTATGCAATTTGATCAAACAATTTTGAAAAATTAGCAAATGGATTTTTTTTTTCAGTTCATTGATAGCCGCCTGGATATTGTAAACAAAGGGAAGGAACCAGATGACCTCTTTGAGGAAGAGATCCTAAAGTGTGAAACAGCTGCAGGTGTGTATCTCTTGTATGTGTATCCCTGCATGTGATTTTCTTTTACTCACTTGTCACATTTCCACGTCTCTTTGTAACTTTGTTCATAGGGAGAAGCAAACCTTATAAACAGTTAGTTGGACATTTAAAAGTAAGTTTTTCCAATCTTGAATGAAATAATTTGCAGTTTGTACACATTTTGTTGAAAATGTTCAACACAGACACTACTGTTTTAACAGAAGGGGGGAGGAGCACTCATTCTTAACATGAGGTCCAAAGCAAACATAAAGGTACATCACCAAGGTGGTTTTGGAAGGGAGCAGAGGATGTGAAGCTTGTCTGTATTGCCAAATCAATAAATGTTGTAATCACTCCCAGGCCAAAGTTCTCGCCAAGTCTGGATTGAAAAAACTACTGATGCACAAGGTGGGTCAGTGTTTGTGTGAGTACTTGGTTTAATTCGGCAGTGGTTTTGCTGTAATAATTCCTCCTTGTGTGTGTATGAAGTAGGCCCACAATGATGACACTCTAAAGAGAGGAGGATCAGTGTCACACCGCCGTTCCCAATCGGAGTGCTTGCAGAACCGTCTGCCAATCACACAACACTTTGGGAAGGTGAGCCCTGTCTCAAAACAATTACATATAATGTTTTATATATTTTAACAAAAAGGCCGTCCACATAAATCCTAATCATGGACTAATCTAAATATTCTGCTTTCCTGTGCTGTTTATTTGTGCCACTTTTAACTTCTCCATCTCTGTGGCTTTCGGGGATTCCCCAATACATCTGTCATTTCTTTTGGGGAAATGTTGTGTTGCTTTGCTGTGTCTCTCCATGCTGCTTCATGTCAGCCACGTCCCCTTAGACCTGCTCACAAATCCAGGTCTTCCGGAGGAGATGAGAAAGACATGAAAAACAATGAAGATGCATGGAATGGGTGAGAGTCAAGGAGAAACCAAGATAGAGAAAACTAAGGAAGAACAGTAGATAAGAATATGCTGCATTAAGTTCTGGTATATGTCATTCCGTTTTGTTGTGTCTGTGTCAGAGCTGTGTCCGGGCCTCTGTTAGAGCTTGACACTGAGCTCCAAAAGGATGAAGAAGAGTTGGAAGATTTACTCCTGTGTGATG
The DNA here is from genome assembly GCA_009660295.1 of Lophius piscatorius. Classification (NCBI taxonomy): domain Eukaryota; kingdom Metazoa; phylum Chordata; class Actinopteri; order Lophiiformes; family Lophiidae; genus Lophius; species Lophius piscatorius. The sequence continues at coordinate 68,406 of VRLP01003069.1, forward strand.
CAGAGAAAATGGATCTGCTTGGGGAGATATTTGACACGCTCAGCTCCCGCAGCTCTCATGACCGTGGAGTGCTGTATGGTACGCGCAGCCTGGATCTTTTTGGACCAGATAGACATGACTACATCACAAAGGTAAGAAAATGAATAGCAGGCATGATCACAGAAACACATATGCAATTTCTGGCATAATATCAGCTGATTATTTTTTATCAGCGCGGTCTTCCAGCCAACCCCAGCCAGGAAAGTCTGTCTCTATCAATCTGCGGCAGTGGAAGTCTGTACAGCTGTAATCTGGAAAACACAGAGGAGATGTCTAAACTTGCAGAAGACTGTGGTTGGCTGTGCCTGGACACCAGTGAGCCAGAGGAGGAGGAGACGGAGAGTCTGCTGGCAGCACGCAAAATGGGTCAGCAAGAACAGAGGCTGAGGGACGTCATCGAGAAAAACGAAGAACAGAATTTAACGATAAATAGGAATCAAGGAGAAGAAAAGTACCACAGAAATAACTTTGAGGAAGTGCGGGCAGAAGACAAGAGGAAGAACAATTGCCACGAAAAGAATGTGGGTTTGGAAAAGGATCCTGTGATAGAAATGGCAGAGAAGCCAGAGGCAAAAGCGTTAAAAGAAAGGAGGTTGGAAGAGCAAAATCAGAGTATGGACATAAGTGAGGAACAGGAGATGGAAAAAGGAACAAAAGGAATGCTCAAAGATGCAACAAGAGATGTGGGAGAAGACCTGGAGGAGAAAGACAAAGAGGTGTCAGGAGACTTAAACGGACTGATAAAACCGAATCTGCGTCAGCACCGCACTGTGGAGGAGCCTGAACGAGAGTGGGAACATCTGAACCCCACAACTTCTCCTGGGCCTCCGGCTCTTACTGTTGACCCCGAGCCTCAAATAGGTTACGAAAATAGGAGCGATGAAGCAATGAAGAAAGAGGAGCGAGAGATGACACAGAACACCTCTCCTCATAAAGTTCTGTCTGCTGTAGCACGCTTCCAGTGTCAGCTGCAGAGCCAGAGCTTGCAGGTGGAGTCTAGGACCACGGAATCAAGTGAAACCCGAAGATCTTACGTGTTTCAAAGCGGGCAGAAAGGCCAAACACATCCGCCTGATACCTCAAATGTGTCGGAGAACAACTGCTCAGAGGAGCCTAAGGAGGATCTGCCTCCAGTCAAAGTGTCTGAACTAAAGAAAAGATTTGAGGCCTAGATGGGAGGGTGGATGACAGTCTAGCATTTCTTTCTGTTAAGAAACCCACATCTGACTCAAATTAACAAACTTAAGTCTGTCCCTACTTAACATGAGCTTGAAGATGGTATACTTCTTTTTAGCACTTTGAGATTTGATCCAAATGTAAAGTGCGTTATAGATTAAATGTATTATTACTTCTCAACCAAATATTTAGTGTGTCAGTTTTACAGGACCACAGATTTAGTCCAAATAGTGAGTTTACAAAGGAATTTGTGTGCCAATGAGTGTGGCTGTGTGGCTTACCTCGTTTCTCGTCATTTTTGCCACCATGTTTTATTCTTTTCATTGGGTTTTTCCATGGCTTTTATTAAAAAAATAACACGATGATGAAAGCAGGCCCTT